>CM067377.1:171168553-171259531 GCA_034510155.1 Eucriotettix oculatus
TGAGACTATCTTGAAGGAGTGGTCATAGGGGATTCAGTGAAAATCCTGACAATTACACTGCTTTTCTCTTCCCACATAAATTATATATATATAATATATATATATATACTTTGTAATAAAGAACCCACAGTTCCGGTAAGTGGGTGGAAAAAATAGATAGAGCCTTGAATATTATGACCTAATTAGATATTATCGGGCGCGGAGCGAAGCGGAGCCCCTTATCCCCGACTTCGAGGTATTTTCCGCACGCTACTCCTCCGAAGATACTCGACTGATTTACTTCAAATTATGATAATTTATTCTATTGGTATCGTAGATTGCACTGTTTCAGTTACATAACAATTCATCGATTCGTTTCTTAGTAATAAACAAATAAAATAAGATCCGTATGCTACAAATGAGTAAGACAAAGACAGGCGATGCGAAACAGTGGGCGAAGCGCCAAGCGGTCGCGGTCGCAACTACAACGAATCATGATTCGCGGTTTAACAGTGCAGACGACACTAACAGGTTAAAACGTGCAACGATCTCGGTGTGCAAGTACGTAGAATTTATAGCAGCATAAAAACTTGAATTGTAAAACGATAAACGTACACAACATGAGTTGAAAAAAGAGCTTCGAAAATTTGGTTATGCTCCCCTGAAATATCTTTTATTTATAAATAAACGGTATGTATATTGATCGAGCTACAGCCATCATTTGTACCAATATGTACTTTTTGCGGTACGTAATAAATACGTGAACTCGTATATGGTATGTATATCGCGTTGCAAATAACACTGCATAATTTTTACTGATTATGGTGTAGTCAGTCTTGATATGAATAGTCAAATGCATTTTGCAGTGATAATGCCCAGACAACGAGGTCGAGGCGGAGGTGTTGGGCGATTGAGTAGATATCAGCGTTACCGACAGAGTCAACAATCTCATCCCACGACTACTCACACCTCGAATCCTATAGATCCTAAACAGCTACAACATGAGTTTGAGAACGAGCTTGAAAAACTGGATCTATTTGAATGTACAAATTGTCATCGCTTGCAACTGAAGAGTGAAAGATTTGATAAATGTAGCAAGTGCAAAACAAATCCGAATAAATTCACTGCAGTTAATAATATGGATCCAGGCGCAGTGCCTCTTGAATTACAAAATTTGACGTTAATCGAACAATTACTGATAGCGAGAGTTCAACCCGTAATGCGTGTTTATAGAGTCCGATCCCGAGGAAATCCGGGACAATATGCGTACAAGGGCAATATTATTAATATAGGACAAAACATAACAGATGTTGCGCGTTCATTGCCTCGTGTACCGTCATCATTGAGCGTTGTAATTGTAAGGCGAGAAGTGCTAGACAAACATCGGGATTTTCACGTTAGAAGAGAGAAGGTTGTTAATGCTCTAAGATTTTTGAAAGTGAACAATCCTTATTATGCAGATGTAGAGATTGATACAGAACAAATTTCTCAACTTCCAGTAAATGGTAGCATTCATGCGCAAATACAAACTGTCGAAATTCCGGAAAATACAGAATCAGTAGAAGAAGAATCAGAACAAATCTACGAAAGCATTGTACCACATAAAATTAAAATAAGTGAAGCAAATAGAATTCAATCTGAGCTAGATAACGTAGTGCCTTGGCCACAGGCGACAAATATTGTGAATGAATTTACATGCGAAGGCTACGTTACTATGGCTTTTCCAGCACTGCTGCCGTTTGGAAAATCAGAACTCAATGATAACACTCGCGCAAACAATATGAAGTTGACAGCTTTGGAATATTTTCAATTTTTAATGCAGTACAAAGATCAACGTTTTGCTAGGGATCCACGGTTTCGATATTTTGCGCTAAATACTCGGCTTCATCTTTCCAGTAACCCACTACCCAATTCCCCGCGGGCGATTTTGGCGGACTTTGTGTGTATTTGATTGGTGATTGGTCACAGTTACCTCCAATAGGTGATACAAGTCTTTATGGCAAGGGAAAAACAATAGAATCCATACAAGCCAGTTTATTGTACACACAATTCAGGAAAGTTTTTTTTCTGACACAAATAATGCGCCAATTGGGAGATGAACAAGAAGTCATTTCGAGAAAACTCTTAACAGAGTATCGAACGGCACTATAACTGAAAATGATTATAAATTCTTATCTTTGCGATTTTACATTAATAACGTACATGATCAATCATTTAAAGATGCAGTTTGCATTATGGCCTTAAATGACGAAATTAATTTATTTAATTACAATAAACTAGAAGAAACAAAACAGCCTGTTGCTCTTATCAAAGCTATTCATAATTGTGCCGAAGCTTCTAAAGCAACAATTGACGATGCTCAAGGCTTACCTGCTGAATTAAGATTGTGCATAGGAGCTCGTGTAATTTTAAGAAGAAATCTATGGGTTGCTAAAGGACTAGCGAATGGTTCAGTAGGAACAATTACGGATATAGTTTATGATTCATCTCTTGAAGGTGAAGTATACAGTGATTATATGCCGCTATGTTTATTGGTACAATTTGACAAATACACTGGACCAACTCTTTATCGAAATTCAATCCCGATTGTTCCCTTGACGTCATCTTTCAAAAAAAATGGAGTCTCGTGTACTCGCAAACAATTTCCTATCGTACTCGGATGGGCTATTAGTATCCATAGATCTCAAGGAATAACGCTTGATAAAGCTATCGTTAGTATTGGTAAAAACGAATTTGCAGCAGGACTTACATATGTTGCATTGTCACGTGTAAAAACTTCAGATGGACTATTGTTAAAACCAGCATTCAATTTTAATCGTTTATTGTTAATTAATAACAGTAAATCTATGGTAGAAAGGAGAGAAGAATTGGAAAGACTGCGTAATTTAGCTAATAATAGTTAATAATAATAAATTATTTAATATATTTTACTACGTTGTTATTTATTTATTTTCCATAAATACTAAACGATACTGCTTGATCATAGCGATGTGTTAAACCTATTGTTTGCAATTACTTTACACTAATTCGCTCCGCCCTTATGGTCCACGGACCTACCTAGTTAAATATAAGACCGTATTCAGGTCAACATCAATTGTATTCGAAACATGTTTCCTCGTGTAACAATTCTTCCTAGACTGTCTCGCATTTTGGTTCAGATAAAAATGCTCGCCGTCATGCGCTAATATTCTCAAAACTATAGATAACTCTGTAATTATTTATTTCCAGATGCTTGTTGTAGTACGCTATTTTTATTCTCTCCATATGAGAAATACATACTTTAAATTTTTTTCGTCGAGTTTCGTAAAATCCTGTATGTAAAGGGCCTCAAAATATTTAGAACATGAAGAGGGGACAGATTAGATCATACTTTGAATAGGAACCCACGTCCGGAAGCGTACCGTTTGATGTCTACGGTACTTTTCGACCTAGTTAAAGAGTAATTTACGTATCCTTCAAGTATTGGGTTTGTCAATGCTGTTCCACTAAACGTCCGTCGAGACTTGCGAACGTCGAGGTACGCCTTTGTTTTCCACTCGACGTTTGCAAACATCTGGACTGACGGTTCGGACAAAGATGGATAAAACCAATATAGCACACAAAGGAACATGTTAGACGACTGCAACTCTGCGCTTATAAGATCTCGTACCCTGAATGATATGTAGAAATATACCTGTAACAAGATGATAGAGCAATGGCACAATATATGGAAAACTTTAAAAATCCAGCGATCTTCACAAAAACGTCAGAGACTTCTATAATCTAAGTTATAACACAGATTTTGGAAGAAAGTAACTGGTTGCCATAACCAGAATAATTACTGGACACTGCAAATTAAGCAACACTAACTGCTGGATAGATCCATTCCACCGTCATGTGATCTTTTATTACTGCCTTAAATATAGACCATGTCATCAATCAATGCCCCAAATACCTCCAACACAGACTAAAATACCTACAAGGCAAAAATTACAAATCCATCTTGGACTCCCATAAATATAAAACAGACATTAGTAAGTTTTGTAAGGGCAGTAATATTTTTTATTTAATTTAAATGTATTGCGTTTTGTGTTTTTAAATATAAAAATCAAATGTAATGAAGACACATAGGCAATGGTTAACGAACAGAAAAATGGACATTACCAGAATCTCATTTTGTAAATTTATAATTGTAAATAATTGTCACTGTGGTCGCTAATGACTGTCGATGCGACCTTTATAAATAAAAAGAAGAAAAAAATATGGATAGGCCCAGGTGATCCACTACCTTGTCCTGCACTTACTTCGGATATGATTTCGTTGGACGTGTTAATGTGTGGTCGTATGACGAATTCGATGTAAGAGAGAGAGAGGAAGATATTGCATCTCTGAGCAATGTGCAAGAGCGGCCGTAGCACATTTGCCGCCGTAGTTAAACCCGAAAAATGCCCCCCTCCCTCCCAATTTTTTATTTGAATCTAAAAGAAACACCTTAACCAGAAAAATAACATAATTACATTAAGACAATAATACTAATACAGAATCATGGAAAATTTATTTGATTATAAGCCAAAAATTTACATTTTTAATGAGCTAACGACAATGAACTCACAAAAAATAGTAACTACTATTCTCAGGGATATTTAAAATCAATAAACTAAACTAGTTAAACAATATACAAAGTGTCAACCTAAATTAATACAACCTCTTTCGAAATTTTACTTGATACAAAATCGCTTTTTTTAATTCTATCTTATTAATCATCGTCTGGTATTCACTATCGTAATTGTAAACATGCCACCGACAAATTCGTAGACCACTCAATACTTCGGATTGTGAAGTAACCACAAGGTCACACATGATCCTTATGGATCGAGTGGAGGACGATTGAAAGAAACACTGCTATAACAATCGCGGTCCTTGACTGTGAATTTAAATGAGCCAGCTCTGTGGTGTAGCGAAGCCTTCAGCCGCCTGGGCCGTAGGTCAAGTTCGCCACTCCTTATTTAGGTATTTAAGTCCAAAAGGTTGCAAAATATACAAAAACTCTAAGGAACGTTTCAGCAAGAATTAAATTCTTACGGGGTTCAGATTAAAAGTTATTATTATTATTTATTCTGAAACTTTAGTAACCTGAAAAAAGTCCCGCTTGAGTTGAATACACACTTAAATCTTACTGTTTTTTTCTGGATCGTGACAATACATATGATGATATATCTGCTACACTTAGGGTACGAAAAGAAATAACTTTGACGCAGTTTAATTAATTAATTTACGCCAGTTCAATGAAGCAACAATCTACAAAAGTCAAGAATGATTTACATGTACTGACAGACAGAGAGAGAGAGTGGCACACAGAGCAAGGTCAACTTGAAACTTAGATTTGTCAGTACTCTCTGCTTGCCAGAAGAACTGTTATTAATTACTTCTATTTCCGGCTTTTGGCCATTCATTGCATTTATTTATAATACATGTCTAATTGTACAATGCTTTTTTACAATGTGAAGGGACTTTTCTAAGAGGCACGTTTCCGACCACATGTCTATTGGTAAAAAAGTATTTATTTTAAAGTGTACTTTCACGTCTTAAGCGTTGTAACATGAATCTATTAACAACCTCTGTCTGTTAGTACGCATAAACAGAAATATGCTCTTAAGATCTATGATTAATTGAATAATATTAATTTAAAAATCAATACTTACAGTGGTAGTATATAAAACGCATATTACACACAGTAGCGGGGCGAAGATGTACATTGGAATTCCTGTAACTGGATCGGTGAAAGAAAACAAAATTAAATCAAATTTGATCTATATTAATTTCGAAGAAATGCGCAAGACTTAGGTTACTAATTAAACTTCAACATTGAACGAACCATGAAATGAGGAATACAGAGGCAATTGTGACAATATTTCATATGAAGGCAAAGTAATATACAAACCAAAAGAACAATAATAATAAAACAAAATAATCATATTCTGAGTAGTAAAACGCATTTGAAACAAATGCAACCTTCAGTACCCTACATAAATAACGCGAAGAAAACAGTATTGAAAAACAGGATTTAAATTTCTCCGATTGATATAGACACTTTTAGCGATTTAAATTTTTACGTGGTTAAATTTTAACCCATGTTCTGGACTCATTGAAAGTCTTTTCAATGGAAATATCGACAACTTGCAGTTTATTAGATATTTTGTTTGGTTAGTACAGGAGCGAAAAATTTATTTAACATCTGGAACTCCGAAGTTTGATAAATGTCCTATGTAGGCCAGCAAAGTCTGGAATCATGTACATTCCACGAGAAAATTTAGAAATTATATATAATTATTTAACTAGATTGAAATCATGTTAAAACCAAATTTGTTTTATATTGTAAAAATTCCATAATTTATTTTGTTTCAAATAATTTGTGTTTATAAATTTGTCGATGAATAAATCATGTGCCGAAAGCTCCTGCATATTTGAATAAATTTGAAATAAAAATAATTTTGGTTCATTAAATGGTGTGGCTGGAAAAACCTAGGGATTTCAACATGATCATATAAATTAAAAATCAGTCATTTAAAAATTCATTCAAGAAAAGTATTGAAATTCGTGTCGACACCGGGATTATGGGAGTCGGTGAATGTAAATTTTACAAATTAAATTCTACTTTTACCAGTCTTGAACCCGATAATAGGGATGTACGGAGCGAGTATACAAACTTTGGTTTACAATATTTAAGTGGGTGGAGCAATTTTAATCAAATTTTGTACGCACGAAACTTGACACGCAACAAATGTGAGGGAAGAAACTACTATGATTCTCTAAGAAGGGACGGAATTTTTAAAATATTTTTTAATAATGAAATCTTTCGTGGTTAATTACTTTTATAATGTTTCAACTGATTTTATTGGTATGTTATTTGAACATCATTTAGTATGGAAGGGGTTTAGCTATAATCGGGGGAGGGGGGATTCATCGTGAAATTTAAATTACAGTTCAGCCCCTAACAGGGGAGTTGATGGCGAGGAAAGTTTTAATTATGAAAAATAGAGTGATATTTTAGTTGAATAAATACTTCACCGCGTCAATTCCTTTCATATCGTTTCCCCTTCATTGTTTGTGTATAATTTCAACCCTATTCAGCATGGAAGGTGGGTATTCATCATGGAGGAGGTAGAGGGACATGCCTTCATAATAACAAGAAAATAATCAAAATTGATGTAAAAACCGAGTGTATTAGAGTCGCTGAGTTTTATTTTTATATCTTTTGTGGGAATTTTCCTCGAGGCGCACAATAGAACGCTTGGAAAGAATAGGCAAACCCTATCGTTCCATCCTCCTATGTACTAATTTCGTTAATATTTTGCACGTATGAAATGCTAAATTAATTGTCTTTTGCTGTTCACATCTATCAGCGCCATTCTTCTTTGGTATGGGTATAATTATATTTCTACTAACATCTTCTATCATTCTTCCTGTAAACTATCCTGAAAATCCTTGATATTGCTTCTTCGCTCAATGATCTTATCAACTCCGCTGGAATGTTATCCTGGTGTTTTACTATTGCTCTAATTTGTCAGCGTCCGACCTTAAAGTGTTTGTTCCCCACCTCATCATTATCAACCTCTTCTTCTTCTATTACTGACTGATCAAGATTTCCACCGTGATACAGCTCTTCCATCTTTCCGCCTTTTCTTCTTTACCTAGAATTGGCTTCCCATCTGCTCTCTTGATGTTCTTGCTAATATTTTTCCTCTCTCAGAATGTTCCTTCGATTTTCCTGTAAGCTGCTTCTATTTTCCCTTTCACCATGAATCTTCAATCGCTTCTTATCTAGTCGATTCTCGAGGTGTCTGTACTGCTCTTTACCATTTTCATCTCTTGCGTTTTTATATTTACGCCTTTAAGCAAACTTTTTAAAATTATTTCTTGTTATCCGTGATTTCCTATTGGTCTGAGCTATTCTTCCTTTTTCTTTTCGGTGGCAGATCTAGTTATTTCTTCCTTCGAGTGTGAACATCTCTCATCTATATTGTTTATTTCTCCTATCTCCATTAAACTACTCTTGATTTATTCTTTGAAACCTTTAAGCGACCTTCTGTTGTTCAGTTTTTTTCATTCTCCATATCTTTGTTTTAATTCCATCCTTAAGTTTCTTCATTTTCGGCCTATATTTCATAATTAACATGTTGTGGTCGGAGTTTACAACTGATCCTGGGTACGTCCCAGGTAAATTGTGTAGTCGCAGGTAAACTGCGATAGTCCGTTAGTGTATACATATACATTCAATTGAAAATACAAACATACCCAAAGAAGCAAGATATTTACCAACATTTTCGGAGAAACCACACAACCACACACTCCCACTCCAGAACACACCCCGACTCGCAATAAAAATAATTCCATTTAAATTAAATCATTAATTTTTTCTTCTGTTTACAGTCACTTCAACAGGTAGGTAACCTATTTCCTTTTTATTTTTAGGGTATACTCGATCACGGAACTTGAATACACATACAAGCTGTTAATCTAGACACTAGACCACAGAGGCACCCAACGATTTTTTTGTTTTGGTTTTAATTAATTTCATTTAAATATAAATGTGATAAACTTACAGTTTTGAATGTATGCAATTATATAGATAGGGGTTTTCAAAAATGGCGGCTCAGTGTTGAAATGGAATAAAACGAGCTGTGTGTGAGGCATTAAAGAAATTGGTCTGTTATTTGAAATGCCATATATTTGCCTATCAAATAACAAAAGAATTTTATTTGTACCTCACAAACAGCTTGTGTTACTCCATTTCAACATCGAACCGCCCTATAAATACCCTGAGTGGTCAAATTGTTATGACCACCCCCTCAATACCGTTTTGGGCCACCATTTTCTCTTAATACTGTTTAAATTCTTCTGTATGAGATGTTAGTAGTTGACAGTAAACCATATTCCATTAACTACACTTTCAAATTCCTTAAGATTTGATGGTTCTGGATAGAGCTGCCTAATGGCCTATTCGATCTGATCACAATTTGATTGAGATCTGGTTATTGTGCAGGCCAACAAAGGAAGGAAATTGTTCGTCATGCTCTTCAAGCCAGCTTTCTGACAGCATTGTCCTGCTGGAAGTATCGTGTTGTTTTCTGCATATTCGAACCCAGCCATCTGCATGGTGCATTTTAAATCGCGATTCATGAGACCAGTTATCTCCTGTCCAGTCATCGTGTTCCTTTGTGAACTGAGGACATCTACTATTGTTCAAGGAAGATAGAAGAGGCGTTCGAACAGGTCGTCGACTTCTGTAGCCTACCTATACGGTGTAATTTGAGGTGAACAGTTCGTTCAGTGATGTACATAGTTTGTACTCGATTAATAATCTCTATTCTTATTCTATTCATATCATTATTATTTTCATATGCATTGTCTGACCCAATGTTTAATTAAGTGTTCTCTGCTACTTGGCCCAAATCCTCTGGGAATGATGACTTGAAATAAAATTTAATTGTACTAACTATGGAAAATAATTTTTTTCTAAATCATACTTTCTACCTTCGATATCCGTAGTAAATTTAGAAATAGTATTTATTAAATCAATAAGTTTTTAGACCCAGTAAAGCAACCCGTTCAAAGCGAGTTATAATTGGAAAAATCTGAATATGTATATATATAAATCTTGCACTTTCAATTAATAAAATTTCCTAAATTTAAATTCTAGTGTTTTAATTTATCAACTATTAAGTGCTCTGATTAACGTAATATTACAATTAATATGTTCGCAACAATGGAACAAATTCTAGATTACCAAATTTTGATTGTCATGTATTTGAATATTACATTAATTGACGCCCAACAGCGAGGCAAACATTTCAGTCTTATATATACATATATATATATATATATATGTTTTTTTTAAATTTTCCTTTCCTTTGTTTACTCATATATATATATATATATATGTACATATGTTATATTTAAATAGTTATTTCCAAATATAAAATTGTGCGATATGCACTGTAAGTTATAATACACGAAACAGTAAAAATAAGAAAACCCGTATGGCACGATGTTATTTCAACATAAACTACTTATTGTTTAATAAACTTATACAATCTTAATAATTGTTTCTATTAAATATAGTACCTTGATTGAATGCAATAGCGGAGACGTAAACCATGACCGGAGCCCACGAGAACTAGAAAAACATAAATTAAAATGCAAATTTTAAATAACTTAGTTTTATGCATATATTAATATTAATATCAATCAAATCCGGTGGTATCATTTTTAAAAAACATACCGTGCACAGAATATACAGTAGTATGCTAAATATTCGGGTGGATTTGTCGAATCTTGCGTTCAAATACTGAAAACGAAACGAAAAATTCATAACACCTCAATAAAAATTTAATCAGAAATCGTTTAATTAAATATCAGAAACTTACTTCATAAACTGTAGTCAGGTGAAGTTCATGAAAAACGTTAATAAAGAAATATTGCAGAATAAGGGAGACGATTGGATGAGCAAAAGCGGAGACGGCAAAATGAATCCCAAACAAATATATTTCAGTCGGAGCTCCCATAAGAGTGATGGGAGACATGACTCTGAAAGATGTAAAACTTTATAACATGCATTTAAAAATAATAATTTTATAGTATTGTATTGATAAAATACCTATATGAAATATAATAATATCCATAGAAGACGTTATATTTTATTCTGATGGGCAAGAGTAAAACTTCACTGATCAACTGCTCTCAGATTAGTTTCATGCATACGAAAAGCATCATTAGTGACAGGTATTAAAATTTAAGACCATACGAGTGTATTTAAGTTTCTGAAAATATTTATTATTAGTAATATAGGTTATCGCTAAATATTCGTATTTTGCAATGAGGCTGTTTGGAGATAGTTCTCAGCGGTCATTTTACCAGTAAGTGGGAAGAAGATTTAATGGAAGGGCAATTGACAATATATATTAATTCAGACAACGCAATGAAAAGCAAATGGATAGTGGCCTGAACAGTAAACATTCGAGTTTTCGAAAATGAGATTTCATTTCGATACTAAAGGCAAATTACATATGTTAAAAGTTACGCCCGGTACGCTTAAAACTCCAGGCACCTTAGAAAGTATACTCCAGGTACCTAAAGGGCTCTGATAGATTTCGGTAAAAATATAAGCCTGGTCCCTGAGCTACGAAAGCAGTCCACAATTTGTTAAACGTCCACCATAGGAACAATGAATTAAAAGATTGTTAAAACTGTTCGAAGAAACCATACATGTTTTGTATAAAGTAACGGCAGGTCAGTGATGAAAATATTTCCGCTTTAAAGATGAATTAGTAAGCAGCCTGAAAACAAGACTTCCCAGATTATGAAGTTGTTCTGAACGGTTGAAATATATTGCAGATTTGTCAACAAGAAATTTGCTGTAGATCTTCTTTACCGTATCAGTAGTGATGAGAAATTTCATCAGAAAAACCTCGTCATTGACGAAGCAATTGTTCATTGTTTTAATGAGAGGTAATGGCAGAAAACTTATGTATGGTAGGTAGGCTTAAAATTAATGTTTGAAGCCTTCAATTGCGCTACTTGCATACGCTGAGATTATTTGCTGAACCGCAAATAGAAAATGGTAGCGAAACGCCGCACTGCAACAGCATGGTACCCCTGATTTTCCTAACGAAAAATTCCCAGATCGTTGAACTGGAAGGATGAACCATTTCGTTGGTCGAACGTCACAGCACTCGACTTTGTGGATTTACCTAGAGAAGCGTGATTTTGCTATAGCACAAAGAATCAAAATATCAAGATCAGATTTTATATTTTACAAGCTCATGTATTAATGTTAATATTTTTGAACTGTTAATTAAACTTCAGTTAATTTTCTCTACCTCTTACTCTGTATTACTTTTGTCCCGTGATTAAATTGTGGACATCCTGTTTTTCTATTCCTCTCACTTATTTCAAACCACCCCTGACGTAAATTCATCATTTCTGTGAATGGAGCGAGATTTCATGCTGTACAAAGTTACAGTTGATAAATGAGTAAATTTGTGATCGTGCTTCTGTGAATAATAATATGAAATACTCGACTTGATGTTATTATATTTTTAACATTTCTTAACTTTTTTATCCGTTCACGTTTATCAATAAATAATTTTCACTCATGCATTTATATATTTTAATTTGTTTTTCTCAAACTGACTATTTTAAAGGTTTTTATTATTTTCATATTTGTTATTTCTATTTTATTAAGATATCAAGAATGGAGTTAGACAATGATGCAGTCAATCGCCCATGCTGCTTAACTCATATATAGAACAGGCGATGCAGAAAGTTAAAACGGAATATGGAAAACGAATCATACTGCAAGTAGAAGAAATAAAACCCCTGCGCTTTTCCGATGATATTGTAGAATTAGAGGAGTCAGAAAAAGACGTGTAATCGATAATAAATGGCATGAACGAGGTCCCGGAGAAACAGTTCAATATGAGGATTAATAGAGGGAAAATTAAGACCATGGAATGTAATATGGGAAACAGTGGAATAACAAACGGCGTTAGAATGGGAAGGGATATTTTGAAGGAAGTTAAGGAATTCTGCTACTTGGGCAGCATAATAACTAGGGAGGGATGGTAAAAGTATAGTAGGTATGAAGGTAGTTCAGGCAAGGAAGGCTTACGAAGAAAAGAGGAATTTACTTACGGGTCGTATAAGTGTGAATATTAGGAAATAATTGCTATGATGTGTGGCGTTCTATGGGTGCGAAACTTTGACGGTAGGAGTTGCAGAAAGGAAAAGAATGGGCGGCTTTGAAATGTGGTAGTATAGGAGAATGCTGATAACAGATGGGTGGATAAATCACTAACGAGGAAGTTGTAAGCAGAATAGGGGAATTAGCATTAGAGGAAAGTGTTTGAGGTAGAGGGATATCAAGGATGGAATACGCTAAGCACGTTAGAGAGGATGTATGGTAGTTATGCGGAAATGAAAAGACTTGCGCAATATAGATTAGCATGGAGGGTTGCATCTGATCAGTCTTAGAACTGAATACCGCCACAACCAAACGTTTTATTTTATATGTGCTTGTTAAGTTTATATGAGCTGTTCTTAATATTGCATATGTGTATGCTACGTCTCTTATTCCTTTTACTTTTACGTACTGAGGTGTTGAATTTATATCTATGTATCTAATAATTCCTCGACTTATTCTATTTGCTCAGTAAATGGCTAATGGAATGAGTAAATAAATCTAAATTTAAAAGAATACCATAGAATTATACACACTCACGTTGCGAGTAATGATATAGAGATAGGAAGTGTTTTCATTTTCCTCCCCCCGACGAGGTAATCGTCAACTGACATCTTCCTTTCACAGAAATTATAGTAGATTCCTACTCCCAAGGACATCGCTAGAACCAGAAAGAAGACTGAGTAGTCCACCACTCCAAAGCGAAGAAGAGATGTATACAGTTCATCCACTGTCACCGCCATGGTCTTATTCAGATCTTGCATCATCTTTCAAGAGAGGAGTATTGGTGCTGGTTTCATGTGTGTCAATCATAGAAGAATTTCCTGCAAAAATTAATCGTATTTTATTAGTATTGACATATTCATTCCTTTTGAGTATATTAATGATAAATTATTCCCTTAAACCTAAAATTTTCTTCGGAAATGAGACCAAATTATCAAAATTAGAAGTTTAGAAACATTATATTATGTGAAAATACTGCTTTAAAGTTATTTATGCAATACTGAAATTCAAGTTTTACTATGAGACTGTAATTAAAATAAGGGGCTTGTAATTTTCATTTCATTTCCAAATGCTACTAGTGTCAGTTTTTTGGCATACTTGAAAAGTATTGTTGTATTGTCCAAGATACAACAATTACCCTGTCTATGAGGATTGGTTAAACCGTTAAATAATCCAAATAATATAATTGATAACCTACTCTGCAGTCTACCACAGGATATAAATACGGGTTCCAATTTAAGTATTTCACATTCAATGGAGAGTATTCAATCAGGAACTCTAAAATTTCTTAGTCTTAAAAGACACCCGTACCTTTTAGTTTGACAAAAGTGAAATGATTAACATTTCAACTATTTTAATTATTGTATTAGAAGAACGATTCAATGTCATGTTGTTATATAATATATGTTAATATTAATTTCTTCTCCCAAAATAGTTGTTAATGGCGCTGAGTACCGAAAGATCAAAATAAAATAACATATTTTATTATAAAATGGATGAGGAGAAGTCGGAACCATACTAGGTAAAATGGAAAGAAGTTTGGTGCAGACACATGCATTCAATTGCTGTCCGCTAGTTGTTTCAAGTAATGAGTAGAGATCTAGGAAATAATGAAGTTTCTTTTCGTCCCATGCAGCCAGTTTATCCAAAGTCAGCAAGAAGCAAAATGTCAAAACAGGCGCCTATCTGATGATTATCAGCCAGAAGCAGACCGTCACAGCCGCCACCAAAGAAAAGAACTGCAGTCTACTGTCGGTATCGTTGGCTTAATGTTTCAAAAGTTTCCAGTCTTAATTGCCCTACAGGTGACCTAATATTAAAGAGCTTCAATATAAATTTATGAATGCTCTGCCTTTTCTCATATGTAATTTATTTTATTTAGTTCTCTTGTTATTCAATATTAGTATTAAATCATATTACATTGATCCCATACAGAAGTAGAATTACAGGGATGTGAAATGAGTCAGAGATTTACATAATTGTTATGATGACTTCATTACTATTAACTGTATGTTAATATTTACATCCATATGATTATATTTAACTTACAATAAGATACGCTTAAGTACTACAGTGTAGTATTAGGAGAATCAGAAAAAGACTTGGAAACCATAATAAATGGCATGAACGTAGTCCTGGAGAAAGAGTTCAATATGAGGATTAATAGAAGGAAAACAAAGGTAATGGAGTGTAGTATGAGAAACAGTGGAATAACAAAGGGTGTTTGTTAGCTTGGGAAGGGATATGTTGAAGGAAGTTAAGAATTCCGCTACTTGGGAAGCGTAATAACTAGGGATGGTAGATACATAGTAGACATAAAGAGTAGAATAGCACAGGTAAGGAAGGCTTTCACGAAAAAGAGGGTTTTATTTACGGGTAATATAAGTGTGAATATAAGGAAATCGTTGCTAAAAATGTTTGTATGGAGCGTGGCGTTATTTGAGTGCGAAACGTGGGCGATATGAGTTGGGGAAAGGTAAAGAATAGAAGCCTTTGAAATTTGATGCTATAGGCGAATGCTGAAAATCAGATGGGTGGATAGAATCACAAACGAGGAAGTTATAAACAGAATAGGGTAAAAGCGAAGGGACAGATTAATAGAGAACCAATGAAGGCTTTATTAATTTTTATTGGAAAATTAGTGTAAGTACGAAGTACTTATTCACCAATTTGATTTATAGACGTTGATGACACAAAATGTTTCAAATGATATTAAAGGTTAAACGGAAAAATCAGTCACTGTCATATATATGCTTCGAAAGTTGAAATCCTCGTAGGAAAGTCTAATTTAGTTATTATCGTCAATGTGACTCATTAGATAAGTTTGGCACTGTAGTTCCAAAGGAGGTCAAGAGAACGAGCAAGTACACCATTTACATATTTCAAGAACAGAAACAACGCTAACAATTAAAGTTCATTTAAAGGATATGAATGTTAATTATCAGATTTACAGATTTTTGACGATGACTGCTCAGTGGTTGGAGCGAGGAATACTGAGTGCCAATCCTGAGTTCGTTTCCCGGTCCTATCCCAATTTGTTAATTTACATAATATACATGTAGCATTATGTAACAGATGTAACTATTCAACCATTCTTTTAATTAAGGTAAATCAACAATATGTTCTCGCTGTGACAGCTATATGAATACAATATTGGCATGCATTACTTATTCCTGAACTTAGAATGATTTTTTATACGGCTGTGTTGAAAGAGGTCAGTAATATAGAGCACTGAAATATCTTAAACGTTGGCCGAAACTTAATAGAATGTTTAAAATTATTTTGATTCATAAATTGTGATTGTAAGCATACAATAAAACTCTCTGACCCCTTGGTTATTAACAGGGATTCAAGACAATCTAATTCATGGGCTTGTTTATTATTAAACTATCTGGGATCCCGGCGTTTCCTTTCATTCATTAAGACTTATATGAGCCCTCTACAATATTTAATTCGACAGTAGTGTCTTTGTCAACTCATGATTAAACCTTCACGGAGAGTGTATCTTGTAATAAAATTTACCTTTTCACGCCTCATACCTCATGAGAGCGGACTGAATGCGTTTCATTATAACAGCACTAAGACTCACTGTATCTTAGCCGAGTCAATAAATCAGTTTGTGTCTTAAATAAGCAGAGAAACATAAAAAACTCCTGTAAAATAAACAAATAATTCTCGAAAATACTTAATTAATTGTAAGACAGTCAAATATACTCCTGGTACCATGAGAGACTCTAGAATACTCCTGATACCTTACGAAAGTAAAACTGATCTTGCTACCCAACCAGAGACATGAATACTCGCACCAGTATCGATTGTTTTGGCATTATTTATAGACAATCGACATTTAAACCTTCGTTCCCCACTTCCGCCCTCTGGCTGAGATACTACAGATGTTGTATGTTGGATATCGGAATTGAACTCAGCGGCATCCGTAACCCCGGATTCGACACGATGCTCGATCATTTTCTCATAGTTTCTACGTAACATTTCTCTACCCCTATGCATTTTCTCCTCCAATTACTAATGGAGTTCAACTTATGCACAAACATCGGGATAACCTAACATCGGCCATTTATGCACGACCACAGGGGCGGTAAAAATATCATATCCCGCTGTAATTGCAAAGAATATGAGTACAATATTTTGTTGAAATTATTTGGCGGATTTAGATATGTATGCGACATTTACATACACAAAAAATTACCCTATATTTATATGGAGAATATACTTGAACCATCTCTTCGGGAATCTTAAGTTGAGTCGCTCATATATAATAAGCGTCAATCACCTGCATAGCGACTTACGAAACTTATTACAAATTTATTAACTAAATGAAAAGTATCATTACTTAAATAAATTCTTAGTTAAATTTAAACGTTATTTGACTCTTAAGAGATATATATTAATGCCGCATGACGGACTACGCGAAGGTTATATACACTTTCCTTTTGCAATATCTATAGTATATACCTCGTCTCGTAGAATTTACTCGCGAGACACCTGGCACCAAACGAAAAACGTTATTGGAAAACTTCGTTAGACTCGCGTGATGCCTTTTGAGAAGTTTTTTTAAACTGTCTTAAGGGTGGGACCTTTTTGGAATTTAAATCTTCGAAAGATCGACAGAAACCTTCTCTGAGGAGAGCAAAATTCACTAAAATTTCATCACACTTAATTTACTCTTAGAGGATCTCATACGGGAAAAAATGCAAACATCATTATATATTTAGATGTGTACAGATAAAAGTCCTGGTAGAAATACATGAGTCCAGATTCCAAATGACGAGACATAATAAGTTCCTTCAAATAATGGCATATCATATATCAGCCAAAACAAAGAGCTTACTAATATGCATAACAGCAACCTTAGCGTGCACAAAAATTGGAACTCTTGAATTTGAAACTATTCAGAAATTTACCCATATTGTT
Source organism: Eucriotettix oculatus (assembly GCA_034510155.1). Lineage (NCBI taxonomy): Eukaryota > Metazoa > Arthropoda > Insecta > Orthoptera > Tetrigidae > Eucriotettix > Eucriotettix oculatus. The sequence goes on from CM067377.1 coordinate 171,186,186, forward strand.
CAATAATAACAAAATGAGTTTAGAAATTAACGCCAGAATACAATCTGCCAATATATGTTATTTTGAGCAGCTTAGATTATTTAAGTCAAGTTTATTGAGCAGAAAAAATCTTAAGGATATCATTTGGACCAAAACAGGAAAATTTTTCAAGACTTTTTCGATAAAACAACAGCTATATTGAACCAAAGTCAACACCATTCCCCAAACTTGACAGGTAACGATGTGCGGGAAACATACTGCGTATGGGGTGGGATAATTCAAAGAAGTGGAGGTGGAAGGGCGTCACAATAGAATAACAAGAAGATTGGTGTCGAAACCGGTGTAATGTTTGTCACTGAGTTTGATTCTGACATTTAACATGAGATTTGAGAGGCAGTTCTACCCCTAAGAGGGAGATAGAAGAAGACAACAAACTTCCACGTAATATACTAAACGCTAGACCAGAGTACAAACGCAGATTAGGAAGAACAAAAGCAAAATAGATCGAATGTGTGGTAAATGATGCTAAAATATTAGAAATAAGAGAGTGGTGGGATAACCACAGAAAATACAGGAATGGAGGCAACTTCTGCCAGAGGTCAGGATTAACAGTGGGTTGTTGCGCCTTTGATGACCCAAATAATCCGTAAACGCAGTTGTCACATTATATCTAGCAGTTTTCTCTTGTAAGTAGAAATCAATAATGTTGATCAATTCAGTTTACTTAATGCATGCTTTGTTATAATAATGCAACATTAAATATATATTGTCTTGGAAACAATATAAGTTAAGTGTACTTACCTTAGTCATTGAACTTATACTGAACATACATGAATGCAATGCGCGCAACTTGCGATAACACAAATCGCTCACATGACTTAGCATTTGGCACTCCAGGAGCTGCGATTAGTTGAAAACAGATTGTGAGTTGAAAAAGAAAGTAAGATACAAAATGATAATTAAATGCCGCTAAATAAAGGCCTTTAATTATCATTGTACACTGAGACACAAAACAATTAGGGGACTAACGTATACGGTAACCAGAAAATAAGTGAATAATATCGAATGGACAAATAAACTTCGCATAGCATTTCGGATTTTTTGGAGAAGAGGTAGAACAAACAGTTGCATGAAGAGAATTGAAGACAGGTGACATACGGAGTAAGGAAAAATAATAGATTATGGAAATTAGAATTTGACGGCTAGATATAATATGAACCTCAATGAATTCTGGTTTACATTTTTTCTGTTTTAAAATTTATTGTATGTGTGCGTATTCCGCATACAAATCTTAACAAGTGGAACAATTTCAACTTAATTTTGTACACGGTTACTTTGCGATCCAAAAGTCAGTTGTATCGTGGTAAGACAAGGGGGTGAGATTGTAGGTGGCGAAAATTTTTGCTATACAAAATCAGCCAAATTTAGGAGGAATAAATATTTTTCGAGATAAGTTCAATTTACGGTGATTTTCCCGGCACATTTCGTGTATAATTTCAACTCTATTCAGCATGGGAGGGCATATTTCAAAGAAGTGGAGGAGGAAGGGCGTCACATGAGAATAACAAGATTGGTATCGAAACCGGTTTTAATGTTTGTCGCTGAGTTTGATTCTGACATTTAATATGTAATTTTAGTGGCAGTTCATCCTCTAAGGGGGAGATGGAAGAGGTCAAACATACTTAATTGATCTCGTTCCATTGATTAACTGTAATTTCAGTTAAAAATAAACACTAGCAGCAAAGAATATCATGCTGTCCCATCGGCTGAATTTAGCCACTCTGTCAAATTCTTGTAGCCAATTATCTGGACCTTGATCCATATCTCCACAAAAAATAGATCGATGTTTCCAATATTGTCCTGATCGTTGTGTAATGACGTCATCGTCGCTGATCTTGAGCCATTGTCCGCTTGGGAACTGAGTACAGCCCTATTTCTGGTATTAGTCTTAGAAGGCGGCGACTCCTCGTTGAAACCATGTTGCTTAAGATGCTTGATAAATACCCGGCGCCTCCGCCAAACTGTCACGGTCAGATATAAAGGTAAGTTTTTTAAATATATGTTTCGCAAAAGTTTAATTACACACAGGAACGTCACATTCGAGCTAGTCAGCGAGTCCAGATGTCAGGCATAAATCTTGGTGTACCTCACTCATATATGTAGTTAACTGAATTCAAGCACATTCCTTATTTTAAGCCTATATTTTGTAACTGCCACGGAGTGTAACTCAATTGCTGTATCAATAAATTCATTCAAAGATGAAACAAGATAGTTCAGGGAAGCAGTGAAGCCGTATAATAAAAATTTGTGAAATATTGTATAAGTAACCCTGCAGTTTCACGAAGTTACGGAACGGTGTTAAAAGCGTGGACCTACCTCGTTTAAGTAACAGTCACATCAGAATGTAAGACGGTGCAAGTAGCAGACCGCATCTATTCTTATCTATATTTTGCTTTGTTGAAACCACGTTCCTACCTAATCAGCAAAATTATTACAGTATTCCTTTTCCCCTTAGTCCTTTGCCCAACACTATCTGGAATACTTACCGGACAGCGTATCTATTACTTTTATTGCTTTACTAATAAGTTTAAGTAATTTCTTCAAAAACTTTAACGAAGAGGTTATTCTATTCGTGAATCAAGAAAACAATTGTTCGTATTAAAAATATTTAAACTCAAAACTACGCAAACTATTACAAAATTGTAATATAAAAATTAAGTTGTATTTTAAATTATGGGCCTTTTACTTTCAGTATTATAAATTTCCAAATTATTACTATGCAACCCTTAAAGTAAATGAAGAAGCACGTTGTTGTTTAAAAGTATAGATAGCTTTTACTGTACATCAATACTCATGAAAGCATTCTTTCCACTATTAAAATTTTCTCAACGTTTAACCAATAATTTTTCTGAGTAGGTAATTGCAGTTAAATATCAAGGTCAGAGCTTTAACGCAAAACTTTATAAGTAAATTCAGTTCTAAAATTAAGTATTTGTTTACTAAAAGTCAGATCAATATAATATGCAGAGATATTAAAAAATAATAAATACTAGAACAAGGTGAGACAATCAGACTAATGTTAGAATATTTTCTTATAAATATTTTAACATCTATATTGATTTTGTGATGTTTTTATAGATAGAAGTAAACACTTGAATATATTAATATTTTTCTCGAATTCTATTATAAATAACAAGATGGGAGTGCCAGCGATTCATTTAGACAAAGCCTTTTAATTGTATGGAAGAACATTCAAGCCAAATAGGATAAAATTTAAAGTGGAAGTTAAATGTGATTATGAAAATAAATTTGAAGTTTTGAAAATTGATCTATATTGACATAAAAAATAATTAATTGGTTTACTTCGATAGGAAAGAGAGATAGAGAGAATCTGACGGGCCATAAACCGATAGATGGTATCACCATGCTGGGAAGTAATAAAATTTCAAATTTATAAGCTTAAGACATCTGCTTGAAGACGGTCTGGACGGTCTGGCACAGACAGCTTCTGTACAGTGTAATTAACGTCAACATAACGAAAAGCAACTACTACAACAAAACCTTGACTTGAACCTCTCGATAACCGACAATACATAAATGTCTGATGTTTATGTTTTCGTTTCAGAATTTTATCTTAACTTATTTACTAATTCTGAATTCAAGCCTGCGACTGCTCTTCCAATGTATTCGGAATATATAATAAAACCTACTATGTTCTCAGCTATTATGTATCGGGCGTGTGTACATGGTATGAAAAAAGGGGGAAAGTAGGTTTGGAGTTATAATGCCGAACAGGAGGAAGTGTTTCGAATATCCAGAAGTGTAAGCAGTTTTCTTCAAGAGAAATTCGCCCAGTATTACGCGTTGTGGCTACAGTAACTTCTTTGTATTATATATATAATATTATATATTATTGTTATTATATATACATTAATTCTTCAGTGGCGCCCGGGCAGTCATTAGAGCAGGAAGCGAGTAAGCGTTACAGTACAGGGCCTATACACGTTCTACGCAAGTCCAACGATCTATACACAAGTACAAAGTAAAATAAAAAGAGCTATTTCGCGCCAACGAAGTCGCGGACATAGCTAGTTATACATATAAAGGGGAAATATAAATGTGGAACGGATTGTTTTGCTGGTAACTAGCGTACGACACGTACGGGACGTTACAATTTGAATATATGAAAATGTAATTATGTATCTGCCACCGTACTAACGGCCAATTGTAGATTATTAATTACGTACATATAAGACTACTACTACATACACACCTCCAAAATTTCCAAAAGTATCCATTCCCTGTATTGCCACGTAAACATTGTGCATGTCGGTATTCAGTAGGTCATGAGCTTAAATTCAATACAGTATATTATTTATTTTCGCCTGTGTAGTATAAATTGTAAATTCAAAATAAGTGTTTTATATCAAAGATCGAAGATTATTCCTGTGTATGTTCAAGTAACTTGAGAACGATGGCAGAGTACGCCATCGAAACGTCGTGGCTTAAGCTTTATTTGACCCGGGTGGAAACCCAAGAACTGTTTATCCAAGTGTTGTTATATCTATAGTCCAGTGCCTTTAATTTTATATCTCTTGGTGAGGATGTACATCAGGACAGGATAATGCTATTTTATTAAATAAAATGAAATTCAATTTCCTCTTTACTTTATTTACAATCATTCATCGTCATTATACAATTTAAGAAATTAGATCTTCTCAGTTAAATAGAAAGATTGTGTAAAATATATAGCAATATGAAATGTTGAATGTTCAAAAGAGAAATTTTGTACAAAACTATAACATTGTTTCCTTACTATCGCTATTGTTGTCCATTGTAAGGTGAGAACGCTGTTCCGACAGAAGTTTCATCATGCCTTCTGTGCAATATTCAAACACGGTTTTGCCTTCGGCGTCTGTTACGCTCGGATCAGCGCCTTTCGTTAACAAATGTTTCATTATCTCTTCATGCCCTCTCTTAGCTGCCAAAATCAGTGCAGTATTTCCTTTTTCATCCTTTCTGTTGGGGTCAGCTCCTCTCTCAGTGAATAGCATCACTGTCTTCAGGTGACCATTCCATGTAGCTTGCATTAACGCTTTAATACCGTCGTTATTATTTAAATTAAGATCAGGTCCACATTCTAGTAACGCCCTAACTGTCTTGTGATAGCCATTCTTTGCGGCCAACATTAATGACGAACGTCCACTGTCATTATATATGTTGGGATCAGCTCCACTTTCAAGTAATGCCCTTACTGTCTCGTGATGCCCATTCCTTGTGGCCAGCATTAGCGACGAACGTCCGTTGTTATTCTTTATGTTTGGGTCAGCTCCATTTTCAAGTAATATCCTCACTGTTTCTACGTGACCATACCATGCTGCCACGATCAACGCTGTACCGCCTAGTGAATCCTTTATGTTCGGATCAGCTCCATTATCTATTAGTAGCTTCACTATCTCCGGATGACCTTTCAGTGCGGCCAGAATCAACGGCAGATGGTCATCTTTATTTTTTATGTTCTGATCCGCTCCGTTCCCCAATAAGAATCTCACTAATTGTAGATGTCCACATCTTGCTGCTTCGTGTATTGGTGTATTTCCGTCGGCATTCTTCACGTTCACTGGATGGCGCAATTTTACTAAAACTTTTGCAATACCAATGGAACCTTCAACAGCCACTATGTGTAAAAGCGTATTTTTCAAGGAGTCATATTTAACGTGAATTATCTTTTCATGGTGACGTAAGATAGTCAGAAAAACAAAAGTAAGATCTTTCTTAATAATCTGCAGAAGAACCTCCTGCGCTGCTTTCTTGTCTTTAACAAATTTCAGAGCTTTTGGAGAACCTCCTTTCATCAGAATAAAATCTACCATCTCCCAGTTTTCTAAAATTTCCGCATATTTAATTGGGAACCAATGCAGTACACAATCCTTTTTGTTTAAGTCTTCGCCCGAGGACATAAGTAGCTCCCAAACCTCGGGGTGCATGCCTTGAGTCATGGCTGCCACGTGCAGTGGAGTACGTCCTCCACGGTCCATCCTCTCCGCGGTTCCAGATGACAACAGCTCCCGCGCAGCCTTCACGTCCCCATGCGCCACCGCAGAGTGCAGCGGTAAGCCGTCAAACAGTTTCCAGCTGAAGGTCGATGCAACAAATTCGAAATCATTTTGGAACAAAACGCCCTTGATTAGGTCTCCAGGAGAGTCCTTCCAGTGTTCAGAAAGCCATAATCCGAAGAAAAACTCAGCGAACGTATTGTGCTCAAACTCCACCGTTTTGCCTGTATTGACGATGAGACCAAACTTCTCTTCCGGCATTTCCGTTGTAAAATGGAAAAGAGAACGTTCTTTAAAAGGCAACAACTTTTTTGCGGCCAGTTCTTGTAGGTTTTGTAAATGTTGCTTTTTATTATATTCAACAATCTTTTTCGTCCCTGCCAAGAAGGATTCCAAACCGAATTTCTCGACAAGGCGTTGTTCGATGCACTGCTCCACAAAAAGGTTGTACAGCAGCACTTTTCTCCACGGATTCACGCCTTTCAGCAAAACGTGGTCGTGACGGTACAACAGAACTTCAGCCGCCATCTTGCACAGTAGAGGAATTTCGAGGACTGAGCCGGCACTGAGACACAGTGACGATATTTCCTCTCCAACAACATTCTTTCCACGGGCTTCAGAAAATCGTTTCAGGAATAAAATATGTTCCTCAGTGCTGAAAACTGGGAGGGTGAATGCTTTTGACCCTAGTGAATCCTCAACTTCCTTCCTGGTGACTGGCCTTGTTGTCACTACCATCTGACGAAACCTCACCATCTTGGCAATGCCCTTCAGGATGTTGCAGCATTTTTCTGTATAATCGGGGCTAATTTCATCAAAGGCGTCCAGGAATATAAAGACGTTTCCCGTGACGTCAAGTGAGTGCTCCAGCAGATTTCGCTCGAGGTGATGCTGGTCCATTGTCATACTCCTTAGTAGAAACTCTTTAACGTCACTGAATTTTTTGAATTCTCTTTCCTTAATGTAATCGCTTTGTCTTCCCATATCAATCCTGAGGACCCAATCATATGGGAATCGCTCCTTTACGCTGAAACACATAGCCGTGACAAAGGAAGACTTTCCAACTCCTGGCACACCATCAACAACCACAATCTTCTCTTCAAGGATCCAAGGAAAAGGAATGAACTCCATTACGTTGCTTTTGAAGCCCTTATCTTCAATGCTACCACAAATACCTCTGACACGAAATTCAGAAGATAGCTTTCGCATTTCAGATCTTAAGTGTACTCCTTCCACATATGTAGGCCCTTCAATTTTATGTGTACTTTCGAGATCAATTAATGTTAAAATTTTTAACCTATTTATGAATGTAACCTCCGGTGGAACGTAATGAATCGAGAATAATAATGTGTTTGTATCTTTCAATGAGTAAAAGTTAAATGACTTCGACGAACTTCTTTGCAAGCATCGAGGAACATAATACTCAAGCGGCGATGGTATCATCTTGCCCAGTTTTATCGGTGTTTTGCGCATGCAAAGTAAATTAATAAATTCATCGAACTTGAAGTCAGATAAGTCTGAATGAATGACGTTATGCAACACGACGTTGATGCCCTGAAATTCGACGTGTTCTGATAACAGTCTATCGCGAGTCGTCGAATTGAGGGCCGACCAAGTCGTACCAGCTTTAATGACAGACCAGTCAGTAGACGTACATTCCCCTTTAGCGATAATTACCAAGTACTTGTTGGCGTGAGTTTTGACCGTTCTCTGCAGGCGTTCCAGCAGCGAGACATGCTCCAAAATGCCTGTGGTCATATCAACCACCAAGGTCTGGCAGACAGCCTCACCCCACAACGCCTCAACTTCTTCCAAGTGGTCGTCCAGGAATTTGCAGTCAAGAATCAACGAATTTCTTTGAGACTTAAACAGTCTTGTTCTAGTCACTGTAGTCTGATAATCGTCCCTCACAGATATCCAACACTTTTTAGCACAACGGTGAACAATGTTTAACTCATGAAGGGCTTCTTCGGTAAAGTCGATATTCAGCTGGCGGTCGATGTTTATGGTGTCGCTGTTCAAACGTCTCACTTGCAAATCCAATACATTTTTCCATTCATCTGACTGCGGAGTAAGGAAGCGCCCATTCCCCTCCTCAGCCCACCATTCCTTGACTACGCGCTTCAGCTCAGAATTGAGTTTATAAGCACCTTTCGGTTGCTTCAACCTAAAATATTTACAGATTTCCTCTACAAGGAAACAGTCGACCGTTTCTATGTTCATCTGCTCGGTGCACAAGAGCAATCGTGTAAGGAAGTCGCAGGTATCGGTCTCTTGAGGAAGTCCTATTTTCTGCGCATTCGAGATTCGCAGTAGCCGACCTTGAGTGTTAAGGAAACTACGCAGGTGCTGAACTTCAGAAAAGTCAGTGACATCTACTGCAGTGTCTCCAAATATACATCCGGTATTTGTGTACAGAACCAGCGAGATTTCCTGTAACTCAATTAATCGATTCTCCACATTCACTGATGTCTCCCACTGACTCCTAATCTCCTTGAATGATTCCAAGTAACTCAAGAGACGGAATGGATTAGATAGTGACAGCGTTTTCTCTTTAATTCTTTCCTTGTGTTTGGCCTGTAAAAGTATCGCTCTGTACTTTCCACTTTTTTCCCCCTTGATTCTGTAAATGAGGACAATGTCGTCGAACGTTCCGGCAAAGTGGTGATTGCAGGCGAGGAAGAAGTCGCTAGTGAGCCTGAGGGCGCGAAGGAACAGCAAGCAGCAGAGGGCAACCTCATAGTCCTGGCCGCTGGTGGTCGCAAATCCACGCCTTTTCTGGTACCTGCAAACAGAATGATAATCATAGTTACTCTCTCTCTCCACAAAATCAAAAGATATTGTTATGAAAAGTCAGAGTCGATATTTCAATAGTTGAAAACCACTAAATTAATACTTGACTTACATTCTCTGACGTACATTAGGTAATAATAGAAAAATGACGACACATGTCCATATAATTTTCAAGTGATTGAATGGTTTGTGATTATGCACAACAATAAATCATCTAGGGAAACAGAAAGACCTAGTTGTTTTACAGCTGAGTTGTCTGTACTATAAGGTCCAAATAGATTGACTAAAACGATTAATCATATGATTAAAACTAAGTAAATTGTTCTTTAATAAAACATTTTCAAACACTGGGTTTTCCTCCATCCATTCCAGAAACTCGTGTGTTACAGAAAATTATTTTTCCTGATACCTCGGCACTTTCCAGTGAGTTAGTAGCAACGTTAGGATGACGAAGAATTGTGGATGTCGAAAGCCATAGACTCTTAAATTATTATATTCAAAAGTTAGAAATAAACTACTGAAGAAGCTTGAAGTAATACGCAACCAATCATCAAGAATCGCTACTGACTGCTCTCCCACTAGCCCAATTGAAAGAATACCTATTAAATCGCAAGAAACATCTCCAGAACAAAGAAGATAGGTCTTAAAATTTGCAGTTAAAGCACGAATGCCTTTCAACCACATAATGAAAAACGATATATCACAAAGACTCAGAATTATTAACAGTGAATCCAACCCACAGTTTCCAATTTATTCCAAAATCAAAACCTTGATTAATAAACCAAACTTAAAAATCCATAATAATTAGGCTGAAGGGAATTGTGAATCCGTACAATTCTATGGCAGTAACGCACATAAGGTAGTATTGACCCAAATAAGTAAGGAAGTACACAAAAAAAATATAAGATGGAGGAAACATAAAGACATGAATGATTTCTATTCTTTATAAACCAACAACGAACTGAACAGAAGAGAGTATATAATCGTAATATTAATTAGAACCGGGCATACCAAGACAACACATATCCACATCGTAAGAACCCCTTCCCCAAAAACACATTATGCGATGCATGTAATGTGTAAATAACAACAAGCCACATTATACTGTAATAAGTATATTCGCCCTTTCGGCTTTTTGTATCATAGTACGTAAGCTACGAGCACGGTCGGTCTTCTACCCTGGATAAAAGATGTCTTTTGGTATTGTATTGACCCAGGACTCAAGTCAATGTTTGTGTGATTTTGAATAGCCAATGGCAAAAGATAACAGACGAACATTTGGGGATTTCACAGCCCTCCGGAAGTGGGTTTGAGAGGAGGTTAAAAAGTTGACGGACAGACAGTGCAGTGGTGAGCAGATATCTGTAGCTGGTAGCAAGAGACGGTTGGAAGATGTGAATACGTATCCAGTGGAGACAGTGCGTTTGAGGATGAGACAAATAAGTGATGGTGAAGGACAGTGTATTTTGGAGTTGATAGTGAAATAAGCGGTGGCGAGAGACGGTGATCACAGTGAATGGAGTAACCGGAGAGACAGTTAATATAATTCCGAAATTTTGTGTTGTAAATAGCTTTAGTTTAATATAGGATAGTGTAGATTATAAGTGAGAATGAATGTGATTATTAAATAACCCCCATCCCCATAATTAATTGATTAAAGCCAAGACCCCTCGGTGTTTCATGCTCGGCTAAAGAAGTCATGCGCCTTGGCTCGACGCTTATGATCAAAGGATCCCGCGGATCACGCTTGGCACTTTTTTACATCAGTATATTGTAATGCATTGATCTTTTATTCTTCGTGGTGCATTGCTACAAGTTTTGGTGATTGGCAGCCGACGATCGTAATTGAGTGACAGGCTATAAAGTGAGGTCCGTTATCCAGAAAGGAGATGGAAAACTACAAAACGTTGGGGTGCCGTTTTTTTCTGGGGCAGATGTATAACAGACTTGAGCAGATGAAGTTTTGCAGTGTTTCGGCTTAACAGACTGAAACTTTGAAGCAAAAAGTGTCGGTGTTTTTAATAGAGCGCAGGCTTGTGAAGGAAACATACAAACGCCATAGGTAACGAACGATAGAGACCCATGCAGCAACACCTGGAAATTAGATCTTCAACGAGAGAGAGAATGACATCGTCACGTGCAGTGTGTGAGGACTTAAAAAGTAAACTAACAACAAAATATTTATTTCCTAAAGGTTTACACAGTCCCATCAATAGCTCTGAAATTGGTTATCATTCAAGCTTTAATTTCCCCACCATACCCCAATGTTTGTTTACATGCTAAATATTTATGAAGTAAGCTAGTATTCCTTTTTAATTGATCAATTAATCTATTCTAAATAATATTCCATTATATAAATAATATCTCAAATAAAATCACAATATATCAATTATGAATATGCAGTGGCGCCCGAGCCGCCATTCGTGTAAACTGATCCTATGGAGCGAATATACATTACAATACAGAATGGCAAAAAGCACGATCAGCACAAAGAAAACGTTCTGGGAAAAGAGGAACTCAGCAAAGCAAACAAATCAACAACGTATCAAAAACATCACCGTTAAGTTCATTAAATAAACAAAATTCTACATAGATATTTAGCAATTATGTAATTTTTTAACATACGTTCTTCAATGTAATGTAAATGTACGGCTGCTAAAGACCTAGTTTTTAATGCGACTTAAAATAAGATTTTTTCAAAAGGAAGTCAGGAAATTAAAAGAAAATAATTCGTAACTATAGGGTGACGAATTATAAAGATTTGCGGTACTGAGTGGAATTCGTTTGATAGGAATTTGAAAGTTGCAGCAAATTCGGACAACAGGTTAATTTGTTGTTATCCTTCAGTACACGCTGAAAATAAGAAATACGATAAGAACGACTCACCCCGAAGTCCTCGTGACGGATTTCTCCGCTCCTTCCTCGAAATTACAAACTTCAGGTCCACATTCCTGTAATACAAGTTAAATTAAATCTACACTGCAATAACAGGAACCAACATTTGACCAAGTATGGTCACTTACCATGGTTTGGTAAGAAATTTTCTGTGAACCGATTCAATATTCTTGAGTATCAAGTCACATGAGGCTCAAGACTGCTTTGGTCCATCTCATTTCCTAGACTTTAGTCTCATTATGGAAAGCGTGAGTAGCGGTAACTCTCGTTAGTTTATTTTATCACATGGATCAGCCTTGGCGACGTTTCTGTACTTATTCCTGTACACATTTTCTTCACAAGATTGTAAGAAATGTTGTAAGATCAGATCTCACGTAGCGCTTTCCGTTATCAACCTAGGCCTGACAATTCAGTGGTCCAGGTTGTAGACCTTTCTGCTGCTAACGAGAACTACCTGGAACAATCCAAAGGAATAAACATTTTCAATTCCGTTTGAGGTAGAATTGGTGAGGGAGAAAGGGGACATGTAATTGCTGAAATCGCCTGCTGACTCTTAAAAATAAATTTACGGTCACTTTAATGAATGAATAATAGATAATGCAACCTATGATTAGATAAGAATACCAAGAGATGAAGGAAAGGGAATGTTAAGCAATGAACTGTAACGAAAGGCATAAAAAAGTTTTCAGGTTTAGGCCTACATAATTCAGTTTTACCTTGCAAAATTAACTTAATTATTTGACGTGTCGGTGAAAGCTAAACACAATCTTCGTTCGAAACGCGCAGATTAATAAACTCACGTATAAGCGTAGAGAAAGAGTGGCTCAAGCTTACACCATCTTTCTCACCCCATTAAAACAAAACTGTAAAAAGAAGCCAACACGTGCTCACGAGACATAATTTGATTCTTTTGACGAAATACTTTCTTGTTTCCGGAATATTTATTTTGCAAGGACGTCGCAATCTTATCTACTTCCTTACCCGACCTCGCTCTTACGCTTCAGAGTTTGTCATCCACAGATTCAAGCTCAAATATTCTTCCATTTTAAACTCCCTCTTTTAGTGTTAGTTGAAGGCTGCAGTTGACATAAATTTGAAGCGAAATTTAACACAAATTATTCACTCAACGTTCTAAAATTAAAACATTAAAACAAATGAGGTCAAGGAAAGCAGCTAATACTTTCAATAATGTTAATTTTATAATGCGTTACTAGTTGTCAGACTTTAAGTTGGTGCAACTGGTATCATTGGCGAGATTTCTGATTCCATTGACTATTTCTATGGTGGTAGCTGTGTTCAATTGGGAATAGAACCGGTTTTCTTGAATTAAAATTGGTTGGTCCATTTTATTAATCCGACGAACAATGTAATTTTCGTCCCACTCAGATCGGGCTCTATATAAATAAACAAAAATAAAATGAAAGAAATAAACATTTTTAGGATATTTAATCAAGGAGAAAAAATAGCAGGAAGACACCGTCCTCATATTTTAAAAAAAAAGATCATTGTTACATTTTTGAACTGGGGTATTATTGTTTGTAAAATACTGTCTCACCTCTTATACATCACTTCTCCTCTGAGAAAGAAGTCTCTCACTGCACGTAAGTGCCTTCACTGAACAAGCTCTGTCTCTTCTGCTGTCATGTCATAACTGCCTCTTTCACCTTTCTGGTGATCATTCCGTCACCTCGGTGAGAAAATGTTCCCCCTCCGATCTAGGATTCTCAATGAATTTCCCAAATGAAACATCAACTTACATGACAGAGTACAAAACTCAAAAGGCACTGATATAGATAACACATTTATTGAAACAACACATTGTGAAAATTACAATATTAAGCCAATTGTAAATAGTCTATCAGATCATGATACACAGCTGCTAACAATTAATTCATCCATTTTCAATGTGCTCCTTGACAAATGGCAACTTTTTCAGCAAGATAGATTAAATTCTATGAATTTGTTTCAATAAGCACTAAATCAAGGAATCCTGGTATATGTAAACACTTCATAAAGCATAATATATCAAAATATAGTAATGCCAATTACATAAGTGAGCGGTTAACAAATGTGATCAAAGTGACATGTTAACAGGAAAAGTTAAACTATATTTGATAATACTTCTATATGAACAGTTATTGCAAAGATACTGTAAAATATTGAGCAAACTAATGACAGGTTCAAAATGATTTACTAATTAAAAAGGAAAAAGACAAAGAAAATTCACGTTGAACTCAGCACAATTAAGTAAATGCAATAGCAAGTCTAGTGAATATTATCTAAACAGTGAGGAAACAGTTGTGATAAACACAAATAAATCAGCAGGAAATGGCATGCAAATTATGAAAGAAAAATTACTAGCCCATGACTTTTGACTTGAGTGTGAGAACATCTAATTAAATTTAAAAACTTAAATTCTCAAAGTACAAAACTTCATTAGGGAGTGATAGTATAGCTATTATTATTAAATTAAATTATCAGTAAATTAAAGATATTGTTAGTCCTGTACTTAAAAATGATTGTAATCACTCTTAACTTTCTGCTCTTCTCAGACAGGCCTATACTGTTGTCGAACAAAATACAAAAAAGAAAATAAATCATCACCCAATATCACTGTTCCCAGCACCTTCAATAGTATTTGAAAGATTAATATAACAGAGTTATAAAGTATCTCAACAAGTATATTTTAAAACTAAAGTTAGGAATTTGAGAATGTAGAACATAACCTTCTGTTATAAAAAAATATGTAATTACTGGAGCATCCTCTTCAAGGTTTAAATCATACCTAGAAAATAAATTCAGTGGGCAGTATTAAAGGATTCCTCCTTAGGTAAAATATATGTGAATCAGATTAGGGAATTATTAAGACTGGAGTCCCACATGGCTATGTATTAAGACCTTTATTGTTCCATATATTATATATATATATATATATATATATATATATAACCAATGACTGAGAAACACACAAGATGCCTCCCATGTTTGAAACTCAGGTAAGTCCCCTACTTTTATTTCTCTTTCCTTTCCTTATTAATTGTTTTAATTAACATTACAATGTCAATTCCTGATGCATATATGACATTCCAGAGTCTAAGTTTGTCTACTAAAGCTGTACTTTTTGCAGGCATTATCAGTATTTTAGTAAAAAGCAACAAAGACAAATTAGAAGAGGCTAGTAATTATAATTCAGACTATATATTAAACTGATTCTGTAAAAAAACATATTTATTTCATGCAGTTTCATAGACACAACTCTACTATCCAACCAATAACAAGAGTAATGGAGATGAAACTTCATGCACTAAATTATTAGATATCCTATTGGATAATAAATTAGACAGGGCTGATAATATTGGTCAATTACTAAAGACACTCAGCTATATAGGCAGTAGGCTATGAATAATGTTCAACTTCAATTATTTGAAAACAAGAAAACTAGTTTACTTTGCATATTTTAATTCTGTTTTGTCATATGGAATTAGATTCTGCAGCAATTAAAGAAGTGTGTAAAATGATTCTGTGGCTCAAAAATGTTGTCTGAAGAATATGCCAAGTCACATTACAAGCGTTGTGTAAAAAACAAATAATCCATGATAATCTTCTAATTCAAAAATTTGGTATTTTCACTTTTTCATGCCAATACATCTAATCATTAATGTTATTTATGATTATAAGTAGGCATATATTTAGTAATAATTCTGATATTCATGAATTCAACATAAGAAATAAACACAATCAATTACAAAAATTGTAATATCGTTGTCAATGACACAGAAAGGTGTTCAATAATCAAACATTTGTATCTTTATCAAACTGTCAACATGAACAGTTTAAAACATCCAAAGTCAATTTAAAGATCATCTTACTTTGTTACTCCAAAGCCACTCCTTCTATTCCATAAAAGAATTTATAGGAGAATCCGAGATGTATCATTATGTAAAAATTAATTGGTCAGCATTAACTATTAATCATCTTCACGAGTTGCTGCAATAGACACTACTTTATTATACCAACTAATTTTATGTGATAGCATATTATCAGTGCAAAATAAAATGATTTTAAGTAGCAAGTGTGCACTATTGCCAATCTACAGCAGTGGTGTAGCTGTCAGAGACACCGCTTCACAACACAGAGGACCGAGGTTCAAAACCTGTCTAGGGCAGAGATGTTTGTGATTATCATGTACACTGAAACTGGGGTTGGAGGGAGAATAGCCAATCTGAAAGTGTGCATTCCAAAAAATCCAGACTGTGTCACAAAAAGGATGTCAGTCAGGCAGTTGTCCTGAACAGTGAAGGTCCTAAACAGGGCTTTAGCACAAATTAAGAACTGTGCACAATTAATAACACAAGTGAATTAATTTAAGCTCTACACCATAAATAACAAAGTTCACTCGTTCACAACATTTCACATTATCCTTGAAGATTGAGTTCTAAATAGCATTATAGGACATGTCCATTATTATTATTACTACTACTACCACCAAAAAATTAAAATGCTAATTCGTCGCTCTCTCTTTTTTCTTGTCCAGCCCCTCTCTTGCTCTCTTTTTTCCCCTCAGACTGTCTCCTCTCCTCTCCCTCCTTTCCTCCTAGTTCTCTCACCACTCCCGAGGCTTAGCAGTTCGCAATTGTAACGTGCCGATGAGCTATTCCATTGGAAATATAAACGCCTTTTAAATATCTTCAAGCCGTTTGTCAACAAAATACAAAACCAGATTAATGAGGTACTGCATTCTGTGCCGCTAATTTTGAAGGTATTTATATTAGGGGCATGTAATGAGGAAGTTTCGCTTGATCCGGAAAGGTAGTAATAATTGTACCCATGGCTTGTGATCGCTGCATAAAATCTACTTCGTTTGGAGAAGAGAAAATATGGAGAAAGCTATCGTAGTTGAACATATAAGACTTATCACTGGAATAGCCTAGAGATTTCGGTAAAGATGGGTAAAATTCTGTTTTTACTTCATATTAAAAATGTTGAAAGTTTGAGTAGTAAATTGAAAGATTCGGGAATAAAGATGAACAAATGATGACTCCTACTTACACCATCTGCAGTGAAATAGAGGAAATTATCATATCTCAATCACAAGCTTTGCTTGCTACACGGTCGCCTTGACAGTCCAAACAGACTGCTGATGTCGAGGTCACTTAGCTTAGCGGAAAGGAGAGAGGGAAATCCCTGGGATAATACGAGGAGCGTGTTTAACTTGTTACGTCTTAAGTTATGAGTTCGGCTAAGTCTAACCCTATGAGCTATAAAACAATCTATACAAAATATACTTATGTATTTAAAACCACATTTCACAGCTTTAAATGGCTATACTGTATATATTAATACGTGAAGATAGAACTTTGTATCCATTATTAAGCACATTGGGCGCACGGAGGATTGATGACATTTGGCATAGTTAAAAAAGGGGAGTGCAGAAAGATAAAATTTATGTATACTATGTGTTATAAATACATTAAGTTAAATAAAAAACATTCATTGTTTACGTTCCTACTGAATGTCAAATACATTAAAAAGTCTCTGGTCTAACAGTCGCTCTTAGTAGAGATATCGCCGAAGTATTAAAAATATAATTAACTGAATGAAATAAAACGTGCGTACATGGTATAAACATTGTATATTTGTACTTTATGTATTAATGAAACACAGCTTGCTCATTATTCATCCATAAAATTAAAAACCTCAGTCAATGCGTCCGTCAGTATGTGTGTCACAGCTAAAGGCGTCCAAACTACTGCTCCGAATTTGACCAAAATTGGCACACGTGTTCCTCAGGACCCGAAGCTGCCCATGGTCTTTAATTTTTAAATAAACTGAAATTATACGTGTGAAAATGTCAACCAAACTGTGTTTTTTTTCTGTGGTTTTGCGCTCTAGTAAAGCTCGTACTCAACTTGAAGAAACGAGACCTATCAGTAGATATTATTTACAAATTGGAACAACCCCAATCCTCCATCCCCCCCCCCAATTCCTCTGAGCTACAACACAATAAGAAACTCAATTTGGAACCCCTCCAACTTTAGGTCCCTGTAGATAGAAAACTGAGGATTTTAGAAGAATTCTGAAGACATACTGTCGATTGGAAATTCGATTCTATAGAAATTTGGTCATATGATCACCGGAAAAGCGTCAAAATGTCACCTCTCTGTAAAACCTAGGATTGAAACTAGGTTGGATTTGACAACGGAAATAGATTTAGGCTGTTGGAAGACACACAAAACTAATGTTTACATGCCCTTGAGCTGAATTGATCCGTCTGGAGTAGTACTATCAATGAAGTGTACCCTCAAGTACTGTAATAAACTGATCTTTAATTACATTACTGTTTTATCCTACGCGTGAACCCGAGAAACGCCGGGCAATTCGGCTAGTGTGTTGTACAACCATTCTTCGTTTACGTTCATACTGAATGAAACACACAAAAGTCTCTGGTCAAGCAGTTGCACTTAGTAGAGATAACGCTGAAGTATTACAAACACACTAAAACAAATTAAATAAAATGTGCATACATTGTATATTTGTGCTTTATATATTTGTTAAATACAGCTGTTATTATTTATTATTAGTGGTGTCAAAATGTGATCACATTCAGATATTCGCACTTCCATTTTGTCTTGACATTGAACTTTGACGTGTATACTTATTCGGTGCACAAAACAATAGGCCAATTGCATATTTAAGAAGTGTAAATAGTATACAAAATGATGAAATTATTTTGAGAAATATATTTAAATACGCACTGAATGTTATTCCACGAATTTATTTTGATTCATGGATTTACATTTCAGGTGTGACGTCGCATAAATAAAGAGTCGTATCCAGAAAAAAAAGCTTTATTTATGTCAACTCTTGACTGGCTTCCTCTCCCGTCTGCATACACTTTTTTAATTCCTTTCCAATACTATTAAAGAGGAGTTGCCACTTTCTGGATCATTTGCCGCCCCACACATACACGCACAAATTTAGTAGCAGTTAAATAATGATGATATTCAAGAAAGTCTGATTTTTTTTTCACTGTAAATAGATGAGTCTACATATCTGATCATAAGATGTATAAGAAAAAACCGGCCTACGTTCTAGGCATTTGTAGATTTAAAAAAAAGTTAGATAATGTGAACTGGAACACACTATTAAGGATTTTGAAGAGCACTGGAATTAAATATCGAGAAGCCAGGCAGCAGTAATTAGAATAGGAGATGAAGAAAAGAAAACCGTAATCAAGAAAGGAGTAAGCAAGGTTGCAATATGTCACCCATGCTGGTTAACTTATATACAGAACAGGCGTTGAAGAAAGTTAAAACGGAATATGGAAAAGGAATCGTACTGCAAGGAGAAGAAATAAAGCCCCTACGCTTTGCCGATGATATTGTAGTATTAGGGGAGTCAGAAGAAGACTTGGAAACCATAAGAAAGGGAATGAACGTGGTCATGGAGAAAGAGTTCAATATGAGGATTAATAGAGGAACAACCAAGGTAATGTAGTCCAGTATGGTAAACAGTGGAATAACAAAGGGCGTTAGATTGACAAAAGATATTTTGAAGGAAGTTAAGGAATTCTACTACTTGCGAGGCGTAATAACTAGGGATGGTATAAACATAGAAGACATGATAAGTGTGTAAGCAGAGGCAAGGAAGGCTTTTGCAAACAAGTGGAATTTGCTTACGGATAATTCAAGTTTGAATATTAGGAAACCGTTGCTAAAAATGTTCATAAGGAATGTTAAACGTGGATGATAGGAGTTGCAGAAAGGAAAAGAATAGAAGCCTTTGAAATGTGGTACTATAGGAGAATGCTGAAAATCAGATGGGTGGATAGAAGCACTAACGAGGAAGTTCTTAACAAAATAGGGAAACAGTGAACAATATCGAGGACGTTGATCAAGAGAAGAGAGAAATAGGCCACGTTTTAAGACACGAGGGTCTTGTATAATTGGCATTAGAGGGAAGCGAATGGGGAAAGAACAGAAGATGGAGCATTTTAGGGATCATTTAAAATGTGCTAGTTATTTGGAAATGAAAAGGCTTGCGCATTATAGGTTAGATTAGAGAGTTGCATCAGACCAGTCTTACACCAGCGTTACCACAAGAATATATCTTTGGGAATGTTAGTTTTCAAACCGAAGCAACGTTTACCCCTCACCAATGCTCATTTCATGCTCCACCTATGATGTCGAAATAAATGTATTACAATAAGTTAGCTGATAATTTGCATGGTCACATTGCATGGTATTAAATTTAAATTTTGTGAACTATGTTCTTTTGTAATAAGCTTGAGTTATGTGAATGTATGTATCATTATTTATATTATATTTATGTTATTTTCATACTTAAGAAATGCCTATCAAATGGGAGTTTGACGGTGCTCGTCAAACTTTTATTCTTCAGAAAAATGCCCGACTAATAAAAAGGTAGCAGACACCAGCTATAAATCGTTTGTACACTGCCAACAATATCATACAGGACATAAAAAGGTAAATTTTTTCCAAGAGGTATTAAATTCAGAGATGACCCCTTGCATAGGACTCAGTTTTTTTAATGTGTTCTTAACTACCGTCGTATGAAAAGAAATTTCACTAATTTCTAGATCTTAATTTGCTATAGTCATTGAAATATGGCACAAGTATAGAGACTACCAGACTAAAAACATGGGTGTAGAATATATATACTTTTTTGGTAAAAATATTTAGAGAGGAGCCTCAAAATTAAATTGTGCCTCTGGGCTGTCAAGACTAACGTCGCCACTGCTCGCATATAAATAACTTCCGGTAAAAGTCATTTTCCAGTGTATAATATTGTAACTTACTTTTTCTCTCTCTCTCTCAAGGCTCAATCTTCAAACGATATGTCCCGATAAGAAGCTTGGCATCCACGTATCTATCTGTATAAATACGACCTATATAGATAGGATGATGACACGTTCGTTAACTAAGCGTACAGTCTAAAACTTTTGAATTCCTGTATGAACATCTTAACGATATCCATAACAATATCAAGTTTACTACGGAAATGGAAAACGAAAGACTCAGGTTCCGAAACGGCTGAGCGGATTTCAGTGAAAATAGGTGATTTACCTTAAGTATTCGTGAATGTTTCATTCGATGTATTGCAGAAGGCATTACTATAATATATATATTGTAATGAAAAAACGCAGATTTTGGTTACAGAGTGGCATTGTGAGGCGCAGTTCGGCCTACAACAAAAGGTTATTACGTTTTAAGTTTTGTGCGCGACAAGCGAGGCCAACAACAATGTCGAATTAGATGAAACAGGTGAACGCCCGATGGGGATCCCCGCGGGAAACTCCCTCGGGGCGTGTGTAAAAAAATGATGGTATGTGAAAAAGACCGATGGCGGGGAACCCCGGAGTTTTGTGAAATAAACCGCTGGCGGGGGACCCCGGAATTTTGTGAAGAACCGATGGCGGGGAACTCCCTGGTGAGAACTTAAAAGGGGAGCCGTTGGGTGGCTCGGGAAGCAAATGAGTTGAGGAGAGGACGGATGACGGATCAAGGGCAGATGAGTTGGAGAGAGGACGGACGACAGATCTGTCAGATGTTTGCAGAAAGCAGATGAGTTGCGGAGAGGACGGACAACGGATTAAAAGGCAGACGAGTTGGGGAGAGGGCGGATCAGTTAGTGAAGCGAGCAGTTGCGGAGAGACAGGAGAGAGCAAATGACCAGGTGACCTGTTTCATACTACCTTCATCGGTGTAAAAAGCCTGCAAGACGACGCAAGAGAGACGTGGAAAACATTCGTGAAGTTGGATGTTTGTAGGCCCAGTAATTGTGGATAAGTTCTTAAAAGCTGTGAAACTTGCTCATTGTTCTGATTGAATAAATTTAAATGATTTCTTTTCTATTTTCAGTAACTGCATACTCCACTTATCCAGAGACCCAAAATCCCCAGAAATATTGGCTCAGGTAATCACTGCAAATTGATAAATATAAAATTTTCAAATTGATTAAAATTTGTTCAATTAATAAATTAATGTCTTATCCCCTGAAAAGGATATTACAATATATTATAGTAATATAATACATTCTATGGAATGGTTTATTGTTAATCGCGCGTTCAAATCTTCAAAAGAGGATGCCGGTTGCCATTGAATTGCCGCGGGAAAGACGAAGAAAAAACTGACTACAAGTTTAAAGTCCTATTAGGCGTTCCTATACCATTAATCCCTCTTACTGTGGTATTATAATCGCAATTTTAGCAGCATGAGAGATAGGGAGAGGGAGCATTCTCATTCCATCTATTGTTGCGAACGTGTGAAAGCGGGACGTGTTCAAAACCAACTGCCAGTTATAAGGTTTGCCGTGAAGCGATCATAAATAAAAGATACTGCACTTTTCATTTTTAGGGCAAAATAAAGAGCTGTTTCCGCGCGAACGAAGTCGCGGGCATAACTAGTATAGGCTGTTATCAAAAAAAAATTATATGAACAATTTGTAAAAATTACAATGCTAAAAGCATAAAGGAACCACATGACCGACTAACAAAATTTCGTTATATTTGCGAATACGTCAGGAATTTTTTTTAATACAAGACTGGAACAATAAATAGCCTAGAATTGGGTATCTGCAAAATAAACCTTCATACCCTTCAAACAAATTAAATGGAGCATTTGCATTTGCAACTCTCGGTATCGGGAAGGTAGCAGTAAGTTGTACCATTCAATTTGTTCGAATTTGGAAAATTTGCTAAAGATTTGTGCTTTCAAATAATTATTTTTTCTCCCCGTTACCCTCGAATGAATGGGCAGAATTAAGCAGTGGTCGAAAGACTTAAAAATGTATACATTACGAGAATAACGAGAACAAAAATCCCTATGCATTCCATCCTATATGAACAACAAAATGAGAAAGCAAGAGAGCAAAATCATAAGTAGGTCTACGACAACGTAACAAACGAAATAATTTTTGACAAGGCATTTTTAATAAGTATGTAAAAGCCGAGAGAAAATTAGAAGCAGTTATCAAAGATAATTTGTCAAATAAAATAGTTATTAACGTCTGTAAGTTTAAATTCATGTTTAAATGAGTCCCAAAACAGACTGTTAGTAAAATAAAAACCTAATTTAATTGTCGCTATGGTCGCTAATGAGCAGGCAGCCCATGCGACCTTCATAAATAAAGAGAAAAAAAATTTAATACAACTACATGTTTCGGTCCTGATATGGACCCTCTTCAGGTTGAACTAATACACAAAATTATTTCATTACAAAGATATAAAAGTACATCCAAAGATTATAATAATTAAATAACCAAAGAACATTAAAATTTATGGAAATGCAGAAAATAATCATCTTTTGAAATATTATATTTAATGAATTAAGACATTATATATACTACTGAGCAAATCCGTGTCTGTTTTTAAATTCAGTGTGTTTGTGTTGCATTTAATGTGAAGCATTTTAGAAACCAAACGGGATTTGTATTTGCTGTCTTTGTCTAAAATTTGTAAAATTTTCCCAGTCAATAGTATGCTTAGATTCTAATATATATTTAGAAATGACTGTTATAATTTGTCTTGTGAAAGCTTTATTTTCGTTCTGTGTTCCTTAATTCTGGTGTTAATGGCTCGTTTAGTTTGGCCTATGTATACACTTGGACAGTCATTACAATTTAATTGATAAACTACATTGTGAATTTTATTTTCACCAACTAATAGTGGATAAATTATTGCATTATTTAATTATGAGCTGGATGTTATACGCGTGGAATAGATTTTTCAAAGAATTATGTAAATATTAGTGGAATAGCAATGTAATGTAATTTGTCAAAGATTTCGTTGGATTGATGTTGAAACTTTAGCCTTTGTATTTAAGTAATCTTTTTTGAATAAATTTATTTATGAAAGTTTGTGGACAAGAATTAGTTGTTAATATATCTTTGACCATTTCAATGTTATTATGATGAAATTTGTGATGAGATAGCAGCAATATGGCTTTATCAGTAAGGTTATATATTACGGAAATTTTTTGTTGAATAGGATGTGCAGAATAATAGTTTACAAATCTGCTAGAATAAGATGGTTTACTATACCAGTTTGTGTAAATTATGTCATTGGCATAAGAAACAGACACATCTAAAGAGTAATTTTTTTTCTATCTCGTGTGTGAATTTAATAGAAGGATGATACTTGTTAAAAGTGCGTTAGAAAGAAACAATTTTGTTATTAGGAATGATGCAGAAAATATCAACATAACAACACTAATAAACAGGTTAAGAATTGAGTTTGGAAAAACATTCAGATTCTAAATGACGTAAAACAATTTCAGCAAGGAAAGGACTAAGAATACCTACCATAGGGCAACCGGAAATTTGTTTATGAAGAAAAATAAGTTAAACTGAGAATTAAATTGTTAATTCAGGAAATTTCATTAAAATTAAATGAACTTAAAATTATGTAGATGGACAAGCGTATTTTGAATACTGAGAATATGTGGGATTGAAGTGAATAAAGAGACCACATCTAAAGAAATGAGTAAATGGTTATTAGGAATTATGGCTTCTTTAATATCTTCTACAAAAAAGGGAATTGGAAATTGATATGGGTTCTTCATGTATAATACGTAAAAAATATGTTGAAAGTAAGAATAAATGGAGTGCAAATTACCTTTGAAGCAACAATTAGTCTGTAAGGAATATGCTCTTTGCGTAATGTTGATGGTTCATAGGCTCTCGAATTATTAGCAGAAGTAATGAAAAGTTTATGAATTCGAAATAAGTTGTTTTTCTTTCTATTTTGAGCAAAGTTTTGAATTTATCAACGATTGTGTTGAGTTCATCCTTCTGAGATAGTTGATAAGTGGTGGTATCCTTTAAATTATCATTTACTTTGGAAACATTGATCAGGACCGAAACATGTAGTTGTATGACATTAATTTAGTTTTTGTTTTACTAATTTTTGTTTTTGGCCTGTTTCAAACATTAATTTGTCAAATAAAATTGTCATTGGAATACTAATTCTTAATGAAATGAAGTTATAGAGTTGTTCAAGAACCTGTATCATTCAAAAACTTGATTGAGCGATAATTACTGATAATATAGTAATTGTGAATATAATAATAATAATTAATTGCACGCTCATAGGCCTACTTTTTCTTGTTTATGAAAATCGAAGCTGTATTATCTTCATTAGTAAACCACGAACTGTCGATTGCAATCTATTTGATGTCTCCACAAACTGCAATAAAAATTATTCTTATATGAATGTTGTCAATACTGTACGGAATATGTGGCACAAAGTGTATCATAATATCATGATGTTCTTTGGTATGGCGCTCCAAATCCTTGCTATTATGAAAGAGCCATGTAAATTATTGAGTGGTTAATTATGAATAAGTAACATTTACAAAAGTTTATAATTATTTATAAAATTCAGCAAAATTACAGTTAGCAAACTCAGTCGTTTTTAACTTTTTCAGGTTCACCAACATAAAATTCGCGAGAAGCACTACATATTAATAATTTTTACCTAGTATTTTTTTCCCAAACATCGATTATAAACTTGACTATCAACATCATTATTGTGCATTTTAATATAATTTTGATACTGATATAACATGAATAATTTATAATTATTCTCCGTTCACGTTGGGAAACAGATTTTAGTGTCTGTATGTTGGTAGTTGTATTATTACGGAAAGAGTCTTGGATCGATAAGACTACTAACAATGACTTTTTTAGTAAAGGAATATATTGAGATAAAACATGGAGCTTTCAATTAACTTTAAATTTATAAATTTGAATTTCGCTGTGAAGAGAGAAAATGGAGCGGATGGTTCGTATTTATACAGGTTAGTTCGTCAAATTCTTAGTAAATGTTTTCAAAAACTCCTGAAGTGAATAATTTGTTTTTTGTCATTTTCGTTACATTGTTTCCATTTTTTAAATTTATTGCTTAAATTAATTTTATGAGACAATACTAACAAATCTGCATTTAACTTAGAAATATACTACATCTCAAATATTTGTAAGATTTTTTATGAAGAATCAAGCGTACCGTGCACAGTAATAATAATTAATCTATAAGCTTCTGTATGCTTCCTTTACTTGACAAAAGAGTATCCACGTTCTATTTTCTCTGAAAATAAAAATATTAATTCATAATCATTGAGATTCGTTTCACTGAAATAATTCATTGTTTGTCAGACAAGTAAATGCTTTAATTTCTATAATAAGATCAACATATATGAGAGCTCAGTTTTTTGTTGTATTAGAGATTACAATTTGATACAAGGTTCTTGATGTCAAAAAGTAAGTTTTTAGAAATACTTAATTTTCATACTTTCAGCTTAAAGTGACTTTTTTTAGGTCATCAAATTTGTCTCTACAATGTACTATATTTATTCACTTCATTTTTAAAAAATTTTCTGTAATGAAATATTGAAAATAAAATTATTACATTAAAGGCTTTGTTAAAAATAATTTAATAATGAATAATAGAAAATAGTTTCTTTGTTTTTGATAATTGTCTTCCATATCATATTCTAATATACATTTAGAATGTGTACAACCAGCAAGAGACAAGGAACAGATGCAACTACATTGTATCACTTTAACTTGATGAACCAAGCAATATTCAGTAGTTCAGGTTTCTTTGTATATAAAATTATTGATAAGTCTATATTATGCATGAGTTTTTAAATGATTCCTAATTTTCTGTTCATAGTATAATAAACTATATTTATTGTATGATAAATATATTTCCTGTATCATTTTATGTTATTCTGATTCTGTTAATCATCATGACAAAAATATTTTCAGATCAATCCAACAATGAACATTAAATGATTTAAAAGCAAATAAATTCAAACATTTGACCAATGTTTTACTTTACTTATACATAAGGAAAATAATATGTCAAAATCAAAATAATAAAGATAAAGAATTGGATAGGAAAGAGAGATGGAGAGAAGTTATTTACTTTCATTAAGTGGATAGTAGGTGTATACTAGCAGGAAAGTACAAAACTGTGATTTTTGAGGAACCTAAGCATCCTTCTGACATTCTGTCCTTTTCATACTTCCCTGTCAGTCGATACCTACTGTCAATTTAAGGTAAGTCGATAACTTTTTTCAGTCCTTTCCTTTTCAATTTATTACATATGACTTGTTATGGTGGCATAAATGATTTGACAGCAAAAGCAATACTTTGTGTTGACTATTACAAATTAACTTAGAAAAAACAATGCAAATGTGTGTGATATCTATTGGAGTTCACAAGCAACACACACAAACTGAATTGACACTATTTATATTTGATTCATTTCAATTTTGCCTTCTCTCATTGAATATGCTAGCTGTCTGACTAATTGAAGATAATAGAATATAATGGAAAACATTGTGCAAAATACATCTGTTGAGGATTTTCCAAAGCTGTCTTGAGGTTTGATTTTGGTCTGTAAGGGGTGTAAGAAGGATCCTTAATCTTTAAGAGATTGATGAAAACACTTTCAGTCTGAGTACTGCAACTCACCAAAGTTTCATCATATACAAGGAAATGTACTTAATTGATTATGGTATCCCATGGTTTTTAAATTATCTTATTGTTCTATTTTAAAATATATAATAGACTAAAGTTTGATTTTCAATGTGTATTTACTTTGAAAATAAGTAGAAAGTGTATTTATTATAATAATGCATTTTGAGAAACTACTTGGGTTATGTATATGTTACATATATGTATATGATCACAAATAGAATATTTTAATAATGTTTTCTGTTAATGCGCTACAGGTATCAAATGATAAAAATTTTTGTTCCAAATGGATATGTCTGAAGAATATAATGATAACAATTTAAAATCTGGGAAATATAAAAAATGTCAAAATAGTAAAAAACATTACAAATGTATTGAGTGTGATAATACGTTCTCACAATCAAGTCATTTAACAGTCCACTTAAGGACTCATTCTGGAGATAAGCCTTATAAGTGTGCTGAGTGTTTTAAAACATTTGCGGTTTCAAGTAATTTAAAAGGGCACATGAGGATTCACACAGGTGAAAAGCCATTCAAATGTATTCAGTGTTTTAAAACATTCACAGTGTCGAGTAGTTTAAAAGACCACATGAGGATTCACACCGGTGAAAAGCCATATACATGTGCAGAGTGTTCTAAAACATTTGCAGTGTCAAGTAGTTTAAAAGGCCACATGAGGATTCACACAGGTGAAAAGCCATACAAATGTGTTGAGTGTTTTATAAAATTTTCAGATTCAACTGCTTTCAGAAGACACATGAGGATTCACACAGGTGAGAAACCATACAAATGTGTTGAGTGTGATAAAACATTCTCACAATCAAGTCACTTAAATTTACACATGAGGATTCACACAGGTGAAAAACCATACAAATGTGATGAGTGTGGTAAAACATTCACACATTCAAGTAATTTAAAATCACACACAATTATTCATAATGACAAAAGGAATGGTATAGAACAGAGAGAGCATATACAATTGTGAAAAATGCAATAAATTGTTCTCATATAATAGTAGAAAACTTAAGAAGCTTAAAATGATTTATACTATAAAAACTTGATTAAATCATTGTTGCCCATTTAATTACATTTTACTATTGATTTATTACTAATGGCTTGAAATTTAAGTTAAAGATTAATTTAATTACTATTTCACTAAGTACGTAGATTTAACTCCTGTTTAAAATATTGGAATGTTTACAATTTTTATTTAGTAAAAATAAATTTGTGAAGTAACTGCATAAAAATGCTAAATATTTTATTTAAGTCAAACAACCCCTTGATTAATCTATCAAATATATACAATAATTTAAATGTGTTAATTTAATATTTTCTTATATTTTTAATAAATAAATTGTAAATTCCCCCGAGACTTGCAGTCCTATGAATGTAGAAATACAAAATATTATTGTTTTAGAATTTTAAAAGAATATTTTGAACTTAATTCTTTACATTTTGAAAAGACAAAAATAAAATGACGACTAATAAATGTTGACCAACTGATCTTTAAAGTCGAGCCACGCAGAATAGCGTTTATAGAGTAATTGTATATAAGGTATGGATACCAATGAGAAGGAACATATGTATATAGTTATAAAATGAACTTTTTTTGACGTCATACAATCATAAATAAGAAGAAAATCGCCTTCCAGTCTGTAGCGTCACCCGCTCTTTCCAGGGCCCCAATCCATTTTGGACCGAGGATTCCCCACACATGGAAAATCCAAGAAACTGCGCGTTGTCTCGGCTTGGTGGATATTGGTTTGTCTAGATATCCAATCATGGCTCGATGAGGCCACCTTTACCTCCCTACACATGGACAGTTTTTGGAGAGATTTGAGGATCGCCCGTATATGGCGGCCTATGAACATGAACATAGTAATTATATTTTAAAATATGTTTTTCGGAGAATCGACTGATTATTTATGTTTTCTTTATTTATGTTTTAAAATATTAAAAAAATAACATTACAAACAAAACTAAAATTTTCCGTTATACCTACATGATTTTTTTTGTGTCGTTTGGTAACTAAATAATCCAAATGAATTATTTAATCATTGAACAATGATTCAATTATTTTAATTATCTGTCTGCATGGAGTGGAAATATTATTATTAGCAAAGATTTTCCAAGTTTGACCAGTGAACTCCAAGCAATTCTGTCGGCGTTGCACAAGTTGGATCCTCTTTCACCGAAATGTTTCTTTTCTGAAAATCTTCCAGCAATAATGATAGTTCACAGTCACAATTCCAGGGATTATTTTCCACCCACAACCGCATATTTGTATTATTCGTAAATAGTTGCCTTTGAATAGATTTGATGTTGTTGTAGCTGATATCTAAGTATACTATATTTTCATTTATCGGAACTAGACTGGTAATATTTTCTAGCTGATTGCTATAGGCGAAAACCAGATTAAGGGAACTGATAGTGAAAATAATATCCAAGGTTATCAACTGATTTCTCACCACGTGTAACTCCGAAATCCTAGAGTTGTTTGAGAATAACGTTGCTGGAATGCTAGTCAAATTATTGTAGTTTAGGTTGACCGTGGTAAGATTTTTTTGGTTCCAAAAAACATCGTCTGGAATCGATGTCATGCTGTTTGAATCGATGTGTAAGTGCTCTAGATTAGGAAGGTTTTCGAACGAATTGGAATTTAGTATGATATTGTTGTACCAGAGATCCAACACGGTCAGTGTGCCCGGTAAGCAATCTGGAACTTCAGTCAGATTCATAAATTGGCAGTAGGCAGTCCTGTTACCATCGAAAGTGCAGCCCATACATTCCTGTGCTCCAACAAATCGGGAAAGCATCAGAGCCAAACCAACGTCTATTGCTGCTTTCCACGACGCCATCATCTGAAAAATGACCGAACCAAACTTGAATTATGTGCAATTGTGTGTAAAATAAGACATTTGCTTTAGTTATCATATTGAGAGAGATATTTCCAGCACTGGGTTGCTATGATCCATACGAGAGATCCGTACTTCTACATTTGGTTTTATTTCATTACTCATTAAAATTACGTTACTATTTCCACAATAAATAGAGCAAATAGTATAGGCCAAAGATTTAACCTTACCTATAAAGGAAACTTTTTTAGATTATAACATTAACACTTTCATTATCGTTTATTTGTTCCACATTGTTTATGTATTTGATCTACTGCCACCGGGATCCATCCCATTCGCAGAAAAATTATATACAAAAATGCACGTGAAATATTTAGACATAATGGCATAACAAAGGATGTTGGATTTGGAGGGGATATTGTGGAGGAATTCTGCAACTTGGACAGCATAATAATTAGGTATAGAAGAATAGTAGGATAGCACAGGCAAGGAATGCTTTCGCAAAGAAGAGGAATTTACTAATATAAGTATGAATATTAGTAAATCATTACTAAAATTCTTCTTATGGAGTGTGCCGTTAAATGGACGTGAAACGTGGATGGTTTTAGTTGCAGAAAGGAAAATAATAGAAGCTTTTGAAATGTAGTATTATAAAAGAATGCTGAAAATCACGGGGATGGATAGAGTAACTGACCAGGAAGTTCTAAGCAGAATAGGAGAAGAGAGAACAATATGGAGGACTTTGACCAAGCGAAGGTATATATTAATAGGTCTCGTTTTGAGGCATGAGGGTCTTGAAAATTAGAATTTGAGGGAAGTGTGTTGGGTAAGAACAGAAGAGGCAGGCCAAGGATGGAAATCGCTAAGTAGATGAGGGAGGATGAGGTAGTTATGTGGAAAGGAAAAGGTTTGAATAGAATAGGTTAGTATGTAGGATTGAATCAGACCAGTCGTAGAACTAAAAGCTACAACAACAACGCAACAAAAAAAACTTTATCTCATGACATTTGTGACTTCATCGAGTGTAACATACATATTTTTCAAACTGTGGAACAACCGGATATGTATTAAATTGAAACAGGGACCAAATTCCTCGTGATATTCAAAGTTAACCACAGATAAGTATTGTAGAAGATCCGGTCTTTCCGATCAGGCTCAGCTCTTCCTTGATATTGGGTTTTAAGAAATTTTATGGCGCCAGGTATTTTTTTGTCATAAAAACATCAAAAGATCATTTTAATAGTTTAATTTTAATCAGAGCATGAGGTTGGTAATCTGAAGGGCGTGGTCACTCATTCACTAAATCTGGGGTTAATTCGATAGCCGCTGATTATCACGTGGCCTCGAGGATTCGCAGACCACAGCACCTCCGTCTAAGAGGGCATTCTGGCCTATACGCTTCCGCTTTCGTCAGCCACACCGACAATACGTCTCCCCGACAACAATGCCGGTCTGTGTCGTGGAGCGAAACTTGTCCAACAGATCGCAACTCGCAAGCTACAATACCCGGCTGGCATTGTTTTTGTCTGGGAATGTAACTTTCTATGTTACAGTACATTTTAATATAATTTAAAGAACTTAGACCTTATTATGAAATATACATTCCAGGAGACAAGGACATTATATTTAAATTTACTTTTATGTGGTTAACTCTGAATGTTGAGGGAACTTCTGGATGTTCCAAAGTTTTTCTATATATTTAGTTCTTCTTTCATGCTTATGAACAGTTGTGTTAAACCTGTGAGGTTCCAAATGTCAGGACAAAACGTTGTGTATTACTAAAATTTTTCATTGTAAATTATTAAGTAGTAAGTGTAACCCATAGTAACTACATTATACTTTTCTGACAAAACTGGCGAAGAATTAATTATAGCACTTACAAAGAACTTTTCTCCGAAAGATTTGATCACATTTTAATGCCAGTCTCTGACGAAGGTGGAAGCTACTTGTATTGCTTTGTAAATATTAATGCAAAATATAACGTTTACTTTTCTTCTTGACGAAAATGAAACCTTGAACCCCCCCACTACCAGGACAACAATCGTAGATCTATTTGTAATGTTGGATGTTGAAGCATTCCTTCTGCAAACATATTTGATGCGACCCTGCCCAGCATCGAAAAATGTGTATGATGATGAGAAAATAATATTTAATTATCCGTTATTTCGAGGAAAACGAATATACATTCGGCGTTCTGTAACTCCATTTGGCAGACAAATGAAAACTCTGAGCATTAAACTGAGTATATTATTTAATTTAGTTGTCCGTGGTTATCATCTTCACGGTAGGTAAAAACATTGACCTTTCTTCAAATCTTTTCCTGAAGTTTCTAATCGCTAGGCGTGTTGGCAGTTGTTGAACATCAAAAACACTCTACTTCTCCAGTCGCCTACGCTGTGGCATGACATTTCTGTTCTTCCATCAATATTGCTTATCGACACGTTCTGTGGAAGTGATTCAACCTTGTAGCATTGCAGTTGTTACGAAAGGTCAAAACCAAAGACAACTCAATAAGAATTTTACACACGAATGTAGTTAAACAAAAGATTGCACATTCCTTGTTAAATTATGACAATTGTGTTTGTTT
Source organism: Eucriotettix oculatus (assembly GCA_034510155.1). Taxonomy (NCBI): domain Eukaryota; kingdom Metazoa; phylum Arthropoda; class Insecta; order Orthoptera; family Tetrigidae; genus Eucriotettix; species Eucriotettix oculatus. The sequence goes on from CM067377.1 coordinate 171,218,852, forward strand.
CCAACGAATAAATTATAACTGAAATCTGCTATTTTTAACCTAGTAGATAGTGTGCGCATTAAGAAAAATTAGTGTTTCTTACAACATGGACAACTCATTCGTGAAACGCAGAATAAGTTATACATTGCACATTCTATGGAATATTTGCTAGTATAATTTATATTTAACATTTTGACGGTCATAATTACCTATTCAAATGTAAAGTTGGCAGTCAGACTGAATTACTAGTTATCGAAAAAGAGATAATAATATGATAATGACTTTTGCGATATTCAGGCATAGATTAGGAAATACCCACAATAATAGCAGATAAGTTCTAACCGTAATAGTTCTTCCAGTGATACGTCTGCAAAGATATACGTAACTGCACACAATTGTAAGTTAATGTACAGTTTTCAGGTTTTATAATCAGTACAGTTCACCGCACTTTTTATGCATAATGTTTAGTTATAATTGTCTATGTTATGTGGCTAACCAGATCCGAAAACTAGTTCATACTTTCAAAACTGAGATGAATAATTTGGATAATCGTGGTTGCAAAAGTGGTATTTCTATTGAAGCCACTAAAGCAAGATTGGGAATAGGACGACGAAGAACAATATCTTTTTTAGCGAATGCATGATGCTAAGTATTTTTGTAAGGAACCTTCTAGTGAAGATGAAATCACTAGCGCGTGATTACGTCCAAGAAGATGAAGATAATGGAAATGAATTTATTTTGAATGTGGATAAAAAAGAACAGTACCATTATTAACAAAAGACGAATTAGATAGAATCTAGACCGGGACTGATTCATTTACTTAAGAGCTCTGATTCGCCGTGGATCTGCACAAACCGTCACCACGATCCATGGTTCCAGTCTTCTTAAAAGTTGGAGCTGATGTCCAATCGGCTATTAGTATCCAGGCAGACAACGTAGCCATTGTGCAATGCTGAGCCACGGAACGTCATGACTTGGAACTAGACAAACGATTGGATCGATCAAACGTTTGTTTGGCCTCAGATAGACTTCCTGGAGAAAATACTGACCCAGACATGTTGCGTCCCATTTGACATTACTTTCCAGACTCAGAAAATTCATGTTAAACAATTACTAGAAATATATTGAACAATTATAAGTTTGACTCGATCAATCTTTTGTTGATCAGCTAAAACGTTCAACAACATTATTAAAACAAATGTCCCCGCTAAGCTTTTCATTCAACTTTAGCTGATCAACTTGAATCGGTCAACGCGGCATAATGGCGAATCGTTATATTCCTATGACGCCTTCTCACGAGTCAATTTTATTGCCGATTTTAGTTCATAAACAAAAGTTGAATGCAACTAGAATCAGTTTTGGTTCATACGATTCAACTGAAACCGATCAAACAATTTCAGTGCTAAGCAATAGCTTGGAAGTGATTTCTATAACGGTTTTTGTTTAGTTTATCTGAAATATCAACAGCTAAAATCAATAGCGACTTCTTCACCAATTTGGAGATCTTAATTTCATTGTAATCGTTACTTGATTTGGGAACAAAAAGATGCACACGAACATCCAAGTCCTTGCCCAGAATCAAACTCGGGCCTCTGTGGTAGGACGCAGTGACGTTAGCCACTACACCACAGAGGTCATCAGGTATGTATTACCAAGTAACAATTGTCAAATTGTGATTAAAATTGAGAACCGCTGCTGAGAGGGCTGGAGTTCTTGAGACCTCGGCAAATGCAAATTTTGGTAAGAGTCTACACGTTTTTCGCCCAACGCGCCATCTATATAGCAAGATCAACCCCGATGCAGCCATCGACAGGCGCCTGCAGATCATGCGTCCAAAGCAGACCAGAGTAAGAGGCAGCAAAACAACGCAGCTGCAAACCTCGCGGTTATAAAGTTCACTTTGCAAGACATATTTACCATAAATTACGTTGGTTCCCCTTGGTTTACCTAATTTATAATAAATCTCATGTAAATTAAAAATTTTTCACTTCATTACCTTTTATGTAAATTCATTTTGTCATTTTTGTTTCCTTCTGGATTTCTGAATTTTATTTATTAATATAAATTTCCACTTTGCTTTAAATTCATTTTTCATTATTATAATAATATTTTCGTTTAAATTATAACTTCCCAACGTTAAATAGTAGCTTCATTAATTAATTAAAACGTACCTATAAATAAATCTTTTTCCCTACATTTTATATATATGACATCAGATGTGTAATATATATACTTGGAGTTTTATAGTATTTATCTTATTATATAACAAAAATCGAACAGTTGTACATTAATATGAGAGGAATTAATAAACAGATGTATTTATGTTGGGTTACCATTTACCATACACTTATAACCAACGTAAATAAAATTTTCTTTTACGTTTGCGTCACCACAACGATGTTTTGTTAATTCATTTAATTTGAGTTTTATATTCTTCTTTGTCCTCAGAATATGGGTTTTCGCGGGCTTCTGAGCTTTACCATAGCTATTTTGCCCCTATTAGGCACCACTGACTGTCAGACGTGCGACGGATGTATCGTCAATCCAGATTCAGCGACTTGCGAAGAGCTAAACCTTCAGGCGGTGCCTATTTGCCTGCCAGAGACTATAAAATCTCTCTATTTGTGGAACAACAATATAGTTCTCAATTCAAGCTCCCTGGACCACCTACCGAGCCTGGAAGAAGTGTATTTTGATTACAATGGCCTTACCTCTATCCCAGAAGATCTATTCAGGAATCAACCTAACCTTACGATTGTCAGTTTTCTTGACAACAAATTGGACATCATTCCGGTCAACATTTTTGACAATAACCCGTTGATTCTGTTGTTAGACGTATCCCGCAATCTGCTGAAGGACGTGGACCTCCTCTTTGAAAACACGAATCTTCAAATACTTTACGCATATTCCAATGCCATCGAGTCTCTGCCCAACGCAATTAGCGTAAGTGATAAAATATCAACATTGGATCTAAGCTACAACAGCATTGAAACTCTGGACCCACAATTGTTCGCTTCCATCACCAACTGCTCATTGTGGGTCGAGAGCAATCCTTGGAATTGTGATTGTACGATCACAAATCTATTAAAACTTTTCAAAATCCAAAATATTGTAGTCCAAATAGATCCTGTGTGTGCAACTCCGGCGGAATTCGCTGGTACAAACTGGTCGGAACTTCCGGATCTCTGTATTTGAAAAATATTTTAATAATCACTACAAACCGTGAACGTTCAAATTTTTCTCAAAAGTGTATATAAAAACAATATTAGCCTCGTGTGGATAATTTTTATTTAAGCTTGTTTCATTAATATGCTTTCATTCGAATATGATTCTCGGATTTCATAGGTATGTAGATCGAAAGAAGAAATAAATAAAATGAGATATCATTGTTTGGTAATTGAAAACTTAAAAACAAGTATCTCTCTTTTTTGAGTTCCTACATTTTATAAATTGAATTTGCAATAAAATCATTATGTAAACTTGTGTAAATAAAAGTATGCAAAATTCAGTACTGACTACATACATGTAATTACAACATAATTTTATGACTTTAAAGTTTACAATAAATAAAAAGACGGCCAATAAGTCAGCATATAAATGTATTACTACTTATCCAAAAGCGACGTTTCGTCTCCTTTTTGAGACTTACTCCGGCTTTAAATTTAGCAATTCATCATATTTACTCCTTGACTCCCTCTGCCGAAAAGATTATTGAATGTACATGTGAAATATTTAGTGTCGCGGACCATTTAATTAATACAATATAATAAGAATACTAGATAATGCAATGTTTCATAATGGAAATAGAAATAAATTTGATCTTATTAAAAACCATTGGGAGATTACATGAAGCAATAAGTTACGTCCTGATAAAAACGTAAAGTAGTGCTGCGCAGATGAAAAGAATGTCTGTAGACTGTAGTTTACGTAATGCAACTAATGAAATAATATTTGTTAGAAAGAACGGTTGCATTACAGTTGGAAATTATCTTTGAGTTTCCTTATTAAACTAATGTTGAGAATTATATTTATTTTAACTGGTTTAACCGTGTAAATTCGAAATGTTATTTATTTTACTAAATTAGTCAGAAGTTGAAGTTCGCAGGGAAAAGTGTAAAAAAGAACTCAATAATTTTGAATATTGTGATATTCATTCATGAATAAATAACCTGATTCACAGAAATTAAGCGTCAAATGTGTCATAATATTTTTATTACATGCTGCGTAAAATGTGTTCATGGTAAAAAGTTCACTGAATATTTTAAAACTGTAATCAATTTGCTCTTTTAGAAAAATAAATATTCAGTAATACGCACTATTATCTGTTTCTAATTTATATTGAAGTAATATAATTATATTAATTATTTATAGGTTGAATATGGTCCTTACAACCAGGTTATTAATTATGTGCACTGATTTTAAGTCCTACATATCTGCCACCGAGCATCTGCTCATTTGTAGTTCAAGTAAATACATTCGTACAGAAAAGTTATAAAAGATGATGAATCCTTGTGTTCACTAATCGGGAATAGAGAGTGGTATTCTTCTTTCTAAGGCATTTCTCCCCAAATCGACAAAGTAAAATTCCTTGGAACGAAATGATAATTGCCATTAATGTGTTATTATATTCTACATTCTTCCAGTTTGATTATAATTGTTACCATCAAATTGAGGGTAGTCCAATGGGATTTCCCGTATCTCCTATTTTTTCAGAATTTGTTATGAGAGATTTGTAAACATTTTGTCTAAATAAACAAACAACTCAACCAATCAGATACTATAGATACGTAGACGATACTTTTTTTATTTTACATAAGAATGAAGTTAACAATGTAACAAAAATTTCAATAGCTACCATAATAAATTACAGCTTACTTATGAATTAGAAAATAACAGTAAAATTAGTTTTTTGGATGTTCTATTAACTAAGAATAAGGGGATTATTGAAACTAATTGGTTTCAGAAAGATACCTATTCGGGCAGTGTTTTACATTTTCTATCTAGACATCCGGTACAACCAAAAGTAGCTATGATTTTTAACCTTATTGAGAAGACATTAACACTCTCAAATCATAAATAACAAAGAAAATATAAGGATTCTTGAAAAACATTTTAATCAAGAATTCCTATCCATTAACTTTTATTAGTAAACATATTACAAAAAGAATCGATTTCCACAAATTTAATCCAAAATTGAAGAATAATAATGCAAATAACACTAGTAAACCAAAAACAGTTTATAACATTACCGTTTCATGGAAAAATAAGTGAGACATTAAAAAATATATATTAACAAGTTTCAATTTCAAACTAGTTTTTAAAATTAACAATAAACAGAAATTCGTTAAAAGAGAAAATTAAGAAAGAAATGTTCCATAATGTAATTAACAAAATTAATTGTTGTCAACTTCATTGTGGTAAATGGTATATAGGGCAAACTAAACGAGCTCTAGATACTACAATAATAAATAGAGCATAAAAAAATGTTAAAACCGCAAACCATAATGTTGTTTCGTTACACAGATTAGAGGAATCCTATGAATTTGATTGGGATAATGTAAAAATATTGGATATTGAAGAAAATTTATTTAAGAGAAATATTTCGGAAATGTTATTTACGAAAACAACCACGAACACCCTGATTTCTCATAACGATACGTTAAAATCAAGTCATGTTTATAGTCCATTGTTTAGCAATTTTTAATAGTTGTTAATATTTATTACATTTATTGTTTAATTTATAGACTGCTACGTAAATCTTTATAAGTATTTTTTCGAAATTAAAAAATTCTATAATTTTTTTCTAAATTTTCAAAATATTGTCATTAGAATATCATTCTGTACTTTATTATTCTTAAAGGATAAAGTGTCTTGCATTAAATTTTTGTAAAGTTGATATTTACAATAGTGAGCTAGCCCGAAGGCCACGGGGGACGGTGGTTGTAAATTTACAATACCACAGGTCAAACCCCTATAAACCAGACGGTCCATCATTCAGTCTTGTGCATACATAGTTCTTAGTGCCGCCTCGGACCTCTCTTTGGTATAAAAATACTGGCGTTTATCACATTTTTATAATTGGATGTAACAATAATTTGGTGATTTGTTAGTCAATTCCCCTTTTATATACATATAATGTTTTAATTTAAATTTAATATATAATTCAAACGGTGGGATTTATTAATAAATGAATCCAATTTCCAGATTGAAAAAAACCATTAAAATTTAATAACACATTTCAGACAATTTTACTTTCCGGTTACAAATGTACTCCTTTTCTTTGGGGATTTTGGGCCAAGTAGCAGAGAACACCTAATTGAAATATTGGGTCCGACAAGGCATGGTAAAATTGTTTAACGATGGGTGGATCTCACCAGTGTCGCGATATTTTTTATGTCTCTCGAAGATTCCGCGCGGCCAGCAATGAGAAGCGTCGACGTCGGTCACGTGCCAGTGGTGATGATGGCGGGTCTCGATGACGGTCAGCGTTTCTCCACTCACACCTATAGGAATCCCAAAACAATTCCAATTCGTCGCCTTTTTAAGACGTCCTAGAAGTCAACGTGTCGCCGCCATCTCTCTCCAAGGACTGCCTCAAATCCACGTGTCCTTTCGTATTTTTAGTAGCCCATTTTTTAGTGCTGCCTGACCAGGCTGCTTTTGCCATCCCCACCTCTCACATCTGGCCGCTGGCCCTGACGAAAACAAAGGGTGCGTTCCCCAGCGTACGCTGTCTTGCCAAATATTTAAAAATATTTTGAAAATGGGATAATGCACACTACAATATATATATGTTGGCAGTGTGTAAGTTTATATTCAAATTGAAATATGTATTTCAGAGATTGTAAGAGGCTGAACCTGAAAAAATAAATACTGTCTGAAAAACAAGTCAGAAATTATTTAATTTTCATTTTTAAAGTTTATCTTGTTGTAACAAGTTTCGATAATAAGTGAAATTTAGACCTTATTCCACATTTAATTCAATTATCTTGCGAATGACAGCTTCATAATTCACCTGTATGTAAATGATGTGGTAATTATATTAATTATTTAATGAATTTAAGTTTAGGATATTATATATACATTTATTTAAAAAATACAATAATGTTAAATAGGGCCCTGCGCTTCGATTACAAATGCATAATAAATAATTAAATAAGACGATTTTAAAGTTCTCAGGGTTAAATTATTATTAGGGTAACCACGTGGAGCAGTTTCCGTTCACTGAACAAACCTGTTTTGTTTGCCTGAGCGTCTTGGTGCGGATTAACAGGCGACTGGACGACCTTCTTCCCTCGTTGCTCTGGTCGAGCCTGGAGCTGCTGGTTAATAATGCTATGAAGTCGTGCTGTCGGAATTGAGGAAAACTCAACTTTTCCGCCTTCTTTCCTCGTTGTTTTCGTCCTGGTTAACACCTTACCTCTTCCCTCCATGCTCTTTTCTGGTTCCTCCACTTTTCAATGTCTCACCTCAACTGTCCACCGCTTCAACGGCTGATCAACATACTATACTTCTCCACTAGCTTCTCGACTTTTCCGACCGTTTACCATCTTTATACTGTCCATTTTCCCGGGTGTCATCCAAGGGGTACCGCCATCTCACGTGACGTTTTCCTGCCAATCATCGTGAGTTCTCCGTCCGGCGTGGGAAATTTTTGATGACACAGGTAACAGTGTCCCTAGGAATTTCCGAAGGTGAACGCTCCCTCAGCCAATAACAAGTATACCGTTAACCCCGAAGCAGGAATATCTCCGAGTCGCCCTCCCGGCGCCGGGAAAACCCCCCTTTTCCTCGCCAGCGAGACGTTCTTGCTGAAATTTTACTTAATTTAAAATTCCATAAATTTGAATTAAAATCGGTCAGGGTTCTACTGCGGTACAGTATACAAATTATATTTTGGTAAAATTAACAAACACTTTTAATTCACGTGTTATTACTTCCATATAAACATATTAACATTTCCGTCTGCCGGACAACCTTACGTCAGCACATTGAACTTTGGCCAGAAATTTGTGGCCACTTCGCGAAATAGCCGGCCAAAATAGGGTGTAGTCTGGTTATTTCAAGTTTATTGACATTAATCACACATCTCTTGGCCGAAGCACGAAGTGGCCAACTAATACATTCACACACACACAGAGGAATTGCGTTACTAGGAGATAATAGAAGGTTTTCTCTGCTGATGGCGGTGTCTAATGTCCCTCTCACTTACGAAGTTTCTCTTCTCTAGCGGCAAGTCACCTTAATTTCCCCCGCAGAGTAAGGTAGACAATCTGCCTGTGGTGAGGGAGGGAGAGAGAGAGACTATGAACACAGACTCTTCTACAAACAAAACGTTAAAGCGATTAATAATAATATACTCATTATCGGAGTCGAGACGAAAAATCCTGGAACTTGATGATGTAATAATAACGTGGTAAGCATTACATTAAATAGACAAATGAAATAAATTAATAACCCACTTCTTACAAACACTGTTTTTATTTAGATTAAACCATGTTTCGTCACCAGGCGTTACTACAAAAATTATTAAAAATGTTTACACTAAGACTCATTAAAATGTCACTATATTAATGGCGTTGATAACAATAAAATTATTAATTTTATAATTTAATGGAGAAACAAGATGTATAAATATAAGAGAACAATACAGAGCAACAATGGAATATACAGTACAGTTAATCCTAACAATTTGTGAAAGGGGAAGATAAAAATAGGTTTAATAACAGTTAAACTAAACAATGCGTATATTAAAGATATTGAAAATAAAACATATATTACAATAATCCATATAACAACAAACACTCAATTTAACAAAAAGTATAACAACCACAAAATAATTAAACTTAAATTCAAAAAAATTCTCAAATTTATACAAATAATTATTATAAACAATAATAAAAATATCAAGAGTTACGAAATAAAGATCTATAAATATTACTCAGTTAGGTATTATGAGAATTTAGTGTGTCAATAGTTGTTTCAATAAATAATAGTTAAGATGTTTTAAGTTTAATTTAATTTTGTTCAATATATAAAATATCATCAATCTAAATCATGCAAGATTTTTCTTTATTTATGTATGTAGTTAAGTCATCATCGTGCTTGAAGGTTTTATGATTCCTTTTATGCTAGTGCAGTGTAGTTCAAGGTGAAATGACTAGCAATTGACACAAATAAATCGAACGCAATAATATTTTGAATTTGTTATTCATTTTGTGTTGGATGTTTTTATAAAAAATGTAATAAGTTTCACAACGAGCCTCTTTTTATTTTTAGTTCAGGCACTTTAAAAACGTAACAACTTCCGGATGATGTCCACAAGATGCAAGTATCAACCCCAATTCTACCGTAAAACCTTAGCGTTCACGTGACCGCGTCTCGACGCTTCCTGTAGCGGCGTGGATCGACTTTCATTTATCTCGTTAATTTTGTGAAGCATTCCTATTAGAATTTTTATAACATCAATGGAATTATTAGCAGCCACAACGTGTAGAAGGAGTAGATTTTGAAATATGTTTGAATGCTGACGCCAGATGAACTGACACAAGCATACGAGATCTTACTTCACAGCAAAAAGAAGTTCTTCCGTGTCTGCTTCTTGAACTGTAACAAATTTCAGCTCAGCAATATTCACTCCATTTCCCAGACCCGAATTAACAAACTCCCAGTTACTGAACATTTTCGTACACTTGATTGCCGATGCGCCCAAGACGTCTTCCTTTCTGTCCAGGTCTTCATCCGAAGCCAACAGCAGCTCCCAAACCTTGTGATGATCACCTTGAGTCATGGCCTTCACAGGAATAAGTAATGATTGCGATATCCAACAGATGTGCTTTAGATTCAGTGTCCAAAGCAGAAGGTGCTCCTGGAGTGGGAAAATCGTCCTTCTTGACACAGTCAAGGCGCAGTTCCCAGAGGCTTGGATCCTGAGGCTTGATATGGGACGACACTGATTATATCAAGGATAAAGACTTTACAGAGGTCAGCCACATTAAGGAGTTGCTTCTCGAGGGTCTGCACAATGACCTAAATAATCTAGAACGGCGTTTACTGGAACATTCACTCAACGTCACGGGGAACGTATTCTCGTTTATCGACGCCTTTGACAAGATCAGCCCCGACTTCACGAACAAGACCAAGCTTCTCCTCTGGCGTTACCGTTGATACTGAGAGGGGAGGAATTTGGACCACAGCCAATACCTGCGGATTCTGTAAGTGTTGCTTTTTATTGGACTCTAATAACGTCTTAAATCCAGGTCTGGAGGTGTCCACTTCGTATTTTTCAGAAACACGCTCCTTGATACACTGTTTTACGAAGATTTCATGTAGCAAGACTCCCAGCCACTAATTATGGAATATCATGAAAAGCTGTTTTTGGCTGTGCAGAAAAACGTTAGCTGTCATTTTACACAACAGAATAATTTCTAAAATTGATCCTGCAGTCAGACGGAGAGAAGAAATTTCCCCTTCACCTGGCTGCTGAGAACTGTTTCAGAAACAAGCCTTGTTCTTACTCTCTGAAGGGTGAAGGACTTCATCTGCAGCGTCTCTTGAACCTCCTTTATGGTAATGGGTCTCATGGTCACTTCCATCTGGGCGATGCCCCTCAGAAAGTAGTATTTTCTCGTGAAGTCGAGGATGATCTCGTAAAAGACGTCGAGAAAGAAGAAGACGTTCTCCGTGACGCCGAGTGAATGTTCCAGTAAACGCCGTTCTAGATTATTTAGGTCCTTGTGCCAACCTTTGAGAAGCAACCCGTTAATGTGGCTGACTTCTTTTTAAGTCTGCATCCTTGTTATAATCAGTGTGTCGTCCCATATCAAGCCTCAGGATACAAGCCTCTGGGAACTGCTCCCTGACTGTGGAACACATCATTGTCACGAAGGACGATATTTCCACTCCAGGAGGACCCTCATTAATTATGATCTTCTCCTTACATATCCATGTGAATGGAAAGAATTTCTTTACGTTACTTTTCAAGTCAACCATTGAGATTCCTGCATAAATGCTTTGGACACGGAATCCAAAACACAGTTGTCGGATATTGCAGGTGCAACCGGTCTTGGGTGACTTGATGGAGGACTGACCAAGTCGGCAAAGTGTCAACTTCACTCCAGCTTGCACCCGTACCATCCTCTTGTGAGACTGTAGACATCTCAAGGACCAAAGTGGGACAGATGTAATTCCTCTACAGAGCCTCAACTTCGTCCAAGTGATCTTAAAGATTTATAACTCTACAGGTCAGGAATTCCTCTGAGCCCTGCATAGTCTTGATCTTACAGAGTAAGACTGATATTCGTCTTTTATCTCTTTTTCAAATGACGACGAACAACTTCGAACTCTTCGAGTGTAACCTTAGTAAAGTCAACCATCTATAAGTGTTTAAAGTCCCCATTCCTCGTCGAAATCCGCAGTAATGTAGCGAACTGTCCGTTTTCCACCAGGTCCTCACCACACGCTTCAACTCAGTGTTCAGATTCCTTGCAACGCCTGGTGACGTCGACCTCAACACATGGCTGAAATTCTTCTTCTGTTTCGACACGTTTCAGTGCACAGTGTGCGAGGAAGTCTGATATTTCATGCCCTCAAGGTAGACCTACTCGCTGCTTCACCAACCACACCAGCCCGTGTTTGTGTACAGGACCAATGACACTTCCAGAAAATCAATAAACAGACTTTCAACATTTACCGGTGGCTCCAAGTCTCTTAACTTCGTTGAACGATTCCAAATACTCTTTTAGACGAAAAGGATTGGACGATGTTAACTATTTCTGTGTAAATCTGTCCCAGTGTTTGGCCTGTATAAGTACGGCTCTGTACTTGTGTCCTTGGTCTCCCTTGAACCTGTAGAAGAGGACGATATCGTCTAAGAAGTCGCTGGCGTGTCTGGGGCGCGGAGGAAGATCAGGGAGCAGAGGGCGATCTCGTAGTCCTGGCTGCTGGTTGTCGCAAACCTAATGGTCTTCTGGATTCTGGAATGTGAAAGAGCAGGTTTTAAAGTGAGATCTTTGTGCTGGGAAGAGATTAAAGATTTAGATATGCTGGATCCTTTGGACGAGCCTGTAATTAATTTTTTTCTTCGGTTTCAATTGCAGGTGTTGAGTGGAACCTCATGCTTATCAATAGAAAAGTGGTCATCTATGAATCACTCTCAGCAACATTTGCGTTCCGGTAACTCTGATATTCCCAAGAAGAAGAATACTTTGGGCTTGACCTATCTGCGTGGATTTTGGGTCTTGATTTTATCAACAGGCTCTTTCAAATTTTTTCAAAATGTGGTGAATTTGATGATGAACTGAGATTTATAGGATCTGAAGAAATTTGTGGAATGTCTTACTAATGTTATATATTAATGCCTTGTTGCTGAGTAAGATTTTGTTTATAAATTCGTGTGGATAATAATTGGGTACTCAAAGGTCTTTAATTATTTTAATGTAGTTTTGGTTATAATATGGTTTTGTCAGTTGTCATAGTTAAAAGACAGTTTTTGTTTGAGAAATAATTGCTTCAAATTGGGTAAAATTTTGTATTAGTATGAGAAACAGAAAATATATGGTGAGGGAATACTCACTATTTATTTATTAACATTAAATGAATACACCACAGCATTGTTGTCAAATTATTAACGTATAAATATGATTTATTTTGGTACGCAATCAAACTATTTACAATATATATTTTATCCAAAAATAATAATAAAAACACAGTTTATAATCTTTAAATATAAACTTGCTCCGACTAGCCGCATGGACTGACAGGTTGACCGTAGTGGTTGAGAAAATTACATACTGAAATAAATAAAATATCATACTGGGACGTTAAATGTAAAATAAAAGAAAACATTTTTTATCCGCCATGAATTCTCAAAGCTATCTCAAAACAAACACCCTGTAATTACCACGTCAACGTGAGAAAATTGGGAGTAATCTGTGGTTGGGCTCTTACTATGCGATGGCATTTAGGCTGCTCCCACTGGGATGGTCGTGCGTTGGTGACGGTAGGCGACGACGCCGGGACTCCAGTGGTCGGCCCCTGCGCTCCCAGACCGCTGAATTCGAAAAGAACTGCCGAGGTAGAGGTGGATTGCTGGTTTCCACCTCGAATCTCCTAACAGCAAAGTACTACTGCCCAAGACAATGTTTGTAAGCTGTTGACTTAGATTGTCCAAACTGCAGACATAACTCTTCTCTCCTCCGCTTCTCTAAACGAACTGTTTGGAGACCATGGACGCAGACCGTCCACTCTCCAGAGAGAACTCCTCGTTCCTCGGATTCTCTACACGAACTGTGCTCTCTTCTCCTTTCCAGTACCACACTATTTCTTGGTCCCATCTGGACCACCAATCACACGTAACACGTCCCCAATAACTGGCGAATTTAGTGAATCCTGGCCCTTCGCGGAGAGAAAGAATTTATGCGGGGGCACGTCCTTTTAAGTCTACGAAAATCTTCGCACCTCTTTGCTCTCGCAAATTTCGCACTTATAGTGTTAAAAGCCCAACTCTCCTTCAGGTCAGATTTTATTGCCCCGTTCACAAGTTTGTATCCTCCCAGCGCATATAATTAAACAACGTATCTTTCCATACGGTCAGCCGGATACTAAAAAGAATCTAACTATGCTGTAATACACATTTACGCTACTTAAGATATAATATTTTACTGTCTAGCACATGTGGTTTACATTAATACCTAGTTAATATCTAATATCTTAGTGTCTAGTGCATGTAGTTTACTACGAACTCTAAACAATTTAGAGTAGTTTTCTTCAAATTAATTTTATAGAAGTCTGATAATTATGATATGTGTATAAGATTGTAGTATTTTGTGACAAAGACTATGTCATCAAAATGAAGGCAGTAATTAACAGGTCTGAAATCGATTTTTGTAAGAGAATTAGTTTCTAAATCAGGAAAGAGAGGACTGAGGGGCAACCGGAGATGTGTTATAAGAAGTATTTTTTGAAAGAACAATTTGTAATATTTAGAATAAAATTTTCGTTTGCAATATTTTACATTTTGGATAATTGAATGATCGAATAATATAAAGAAACAGTAAATGATTATTGGGAATGAAGATTAGTTTAATATCATCCATGAAAGGAAAAAATAGAAATTGTTCGCTGTTGTTCGTCATGTAAAATGGAAGAAAATATGCGTAGAAGATGCCAAAGAATGAAATATAAGCGACTGCAACTATTAGTCTGTAAGGAACCTCCACTTTATCTACTTTAGAGAATGCTCTGAATTAATTAGGCGAAGAAATGTTCACATTATGGAAAACTGAATCAGGAATACAACGCGGTTTTTAATTTATCAATGGTGGTTGGTGTTAATTTCACTTGGTGGAAACACGTAATCTGTATGAGTGATGAGTGACGTGCTTCAACACGAATTATATTCCAAATTAAGGGGCGCAACGACGTGTGCATTAAAAAGACTGTTTTCTGAGGTATTATAAGTTGTTAGGTATTGAAATATTATTATCCAATTATGACCATATTTCAAATAACAATGAGGTAACTTATTTACTCCACAACCTAATTTTGCTCCTGATCAAGTCAGACAGAAAGAGAGGAATGAATGTCAAATGGAAATAATACGACCCGTTTGAGTTTTACTAAACTTAGATAACAATAAAAGTTAACCGACGTAAAAGGAGAACCCGTAACAGTGAAACGTTTTGCTTTTTAGTCGCTTGTTGAAGAAGGATGCAATATTCCTAGGAAAAGGACGAATCCATCTTCGGGGTGAGGAACTTTCACGATATTGTCTACAGAGCTGACTCTGTGGTTACGTAAGAAAGATACTTACCCTGCACTCTGCGAGCCAGATCTCTCCTTCACAACCCTAGATTCTGCTCCTGATTCCTGAAACACAACCAGAAAATAGAAGTTGCACCAATCAGCGCACAGTATCTTAAAGAGGCATGAAGAACCTTCCTCACCATTACTTCAATTAAATAGAAGAAGAATCGTTCAAACACTCTGGAGTCGCCAATATCCCGTCGCTCTTTTAAGTGATAGCTTTATCTAATCTCGGACCCTATCAGTAAGGTTTCAGCTTGCGATGAGATAAGCACAGCCAAGACGGTGGAAATTCCATCATGATCAGGAAAGTCCCTCCTCTCAACTGCAATTTCGATCGTGTTGAATCGTTATTTATAGTTTTTGTGAACATCCTGTCTGAAGATGACGTGAATATCTCCGGGCAAGATAAAGTCTCTAGATCTGTAACTGTTGATGCTTGACTATTCAACAAGGAAAGAATTAATCTTGCAGACGTTGAAGGTATAAAGTACTTGGACGTTGTATTTCACGCATCAACGAGTTGACGTCAAATTTACTCAACGTTTGGTATTGATTGTATGGAGTTATAATTATTTTAGTGACTCATCGACTGATGACTGAGCCTTTTTAGAGTCAATAGACTAGAAACTGAACATCAGTTTAAAGAACGAAGGCTTTCCCGGTGAAGAATATGTAGAAACGTTTCTCGGGTTTCCAACCGGGTAATAGCAGGTTGGAAGATGGCGGAGTTTCTATCTGTCGAAACGTCGCTGTGTACTGAGATTACCCGGTTGAAAACTCGAGAAACGTTTCTACATGAACATCAGTTAATTGATCGTGATTACGACGTCACTGCTAATAATTCCCTATTGACAAATGTCCCCTAGCTTTTCATCTTGAAATTTTATCTGGAACTATTAAATGCCCTTTGAACTGAATGAATTAGATTTCATACTTATTATCAGACAATTGGGTCATTCCATATCAAGTGTCCTCCATTCGACCACCTCAGAATTTGTTCAAACTTTACGCATACATGTAAACTTGTGTGCTAGGCTAATGTGCAAAATTTTGGTTCGATTGATTCAGTGGTTCCAGAGCTAGAACCATCTTAGTGGAGCCTTGCGCTGGCGCAATGGCCAAGTTTGATAAGTTATGTAGTGAAACGAATAGAGGGATATTTAATTCTTTAGGTGAAATATTTATATATCAAAAATAAACTATGTAATAAAAACACGAAAACAATTTACTTTATCCAAAAACATATTATCACTAATAATTACAATTTTGCTATTTTCGATCTTTATGCCATAAATTCTTTCTTAAATTAAAACTACATATCTATTTACAAAAAAATGATAAAAATAAATTCCTTAAAAATAAAAAATTATATCTCTAACCTCAGGTCGTATATTATGGGCCTTCTCATAAAGAAAAATTTACACAAATCTACTCGGACCGGGTAGTATAGAAAATCAGCAAGGAGTCACAGAGGTAATTACCGTGTCGGCTTGTATTCCAGCTCCTTCCTCCTAATTGGGTCGTACTTTATCCAGATCCCAGCCGCCACCGTTGCTATTCTTCCTGGTTCAGGAAGAATTTCCGTTTATCTTCCTGCCCTTGTACTGCCTGCCCAAGGATGCCGATCATCTGCTCGAAATCTCCCTTGCCACAATTCCAACCACCGGTCCAGCAACCTCTCTCACCAATCTGTCTTGCCATCTCTCCCATGTCACCGCTCTCGAAAAATCTGTCCAATTTCGCCTCTAAAATCCCTCAGCACGCCTTTTTAAAATCTACTCCCCTATTCTTTGGTTCATATCACCCTGGTGGCAGGGTTGGATATTTACCAACAACATTTATGGTTATAATTGGGAAAACACACCACCCGATGTCACCAAATCTCACCAAAATTGGGAAACACCCCAGGCATGACTTGAAATATGGGTTTTATTGCCCCTGGCTCAAATGCTGACGCCTTTCTTTTGACTCCATACCGCTAAAAGTCCGAGCAGATGTGTTTGACCGATACAGTAGTTTCAAATAGGATATCTATTGACCTGAAATTGTTTAATATAGCAGAACTTTTAATACTCAATGCAGCTGAAGCATTCAAAAAAAATTATCCCTCATAGTATTCGGCTCTTAATAATAAATAATATCAATCATCTCATCAGCGTATACTGGCTTCCTACCCACCTCAAAATCTTAGGAAAAGAGTTAGCTGACCACTGAGCTAAACACACTCAAAATTCCAACCAAAAATTTAATATTCAATCATACCTGCTTCGCAGATGTCATTTCGAAGATATATAAAACGAAATTCCCGGACCACTGCAATTTCAGCAGAAAATCAAGTGACAGCAGAAAATCAATCAACAACCTTAACTAACCCATCACCAGATTTACTCTTCCTCAAAAGGATCTAATAGTGCTTTTCATGTTTAGGGCCAACTATAGCAATATCTCTCGCAGCTATTTTTTTTCAGAGAACCACCTTTTTTGAGTTAACAGACCTTGGGCATATGGCAAGAGTTGTCCGCTGATCCTATTAGATCAGTCGGCCAACTGCCTCCTGAAACTGGTTGAGACATGGAGAAGGAAATGCTGCGACCCCATGCGAAAGGGCGTGAGAATAGTACCCAATGCCCGACCTACCTGATGCAGATTTTCTAGGGTTTTCCCTGCATCATTTGTAACCCATTAAAAATAATAAATACTTCTAAATATGCACCACATAATTTCCCAATGTCCCAATTACACCTCCCAGAGAAGAATAGGTTCATATGGACGTAACATCCTCCAAAGAGAAAATCAAAAGACTATTGGAATTTATAAAATTGTTAAATATGTATGACAAAATGTAACTCACGAAAATTGTAAAGATCATTTGATATATTAATCTCAATATCATTGTCTCTTTGTATGTGTTAATGTAACCTCTGTGATCGGCAATAACATCACAGTTGGCGCAACCTTAATTTTTTTTTTGATTTTTTTATTGAGGACATGGAATTTGAGAACATTGTTAAGGACATTACAGTTAGGATTAGACATTAAGGGCGTGGTGGTCGAGTTGATGATCGGGACATTAAGTAGTTATATTCTCAAAGAAATTGGAGATTGTCCTGGCCGAGGACATTTAAATAACGGAAGGAAGGCGTGATCCAGTCTGGAGTTCAAAAGGGCTCTTTATCACTCTACAAGTGTAGATGGCGTCCAGCGACAAGTTCCAGGCAAGCTGAGACGACTTGACTAATGCCTCTGTTTCTAATCTTTTGTTGATTTCCTGTTACTGCCAATTCTGAGTAGGATTTGTGTTAGTGATTCTGCTCTGTCAGAAGGCCGTTCAGACGACCCTAAGTTAGAGCTCATGCATTCAGTTTATAAGATATTTTATTTAATGTGTATAAATTTTGTTAATATAAATAGTGGTTGTTATATAAAAAGCCGACTATGTAAATTAAAAAATTATTCAATCAGTGAACATTGTAAAAAAATGTATTCACATTTTTAATAAAAATGCTTTCATCATAAAATAATATCCACCCCTATTCATTTCATACTATTGAATTGTCTCAGATTAAAAAGGTTTCACTATATATTCATGTATACTACAATTCGCAACTCTTAAAGATAATAAATAATTTGTTTTATAAGTTACATTTACCATTATGACGTACTTTATTAAGCGCGTAATGTGGTTTTTAATATCGAATGAATGATGTTTCTGATTATTTAGTAGTAACACATTTAATCGTACTTAAACTCAGGAACATTAGCATGTTCAATAACACTTCTCCGGAACGTAAGTACTAAAATAATACGCATATAGTAAGTATTCGATGGGGTTTGTTAAAAACGTGTTAACACACAAGGAGATTTATTTTTTCTTATATTGAATATAATAATTGGTATGTACTTTTCAAAATTTAAGTATCATACCTTCTTGTAATGTTTAAGCTTCTAATATAAAAACATATTTAGTGAAATGTTTGGAAACACAAATATTTCTTCAGAGACGAGCAACTGACGTTTCAATCTTTGTTCATTTCTTGCAAGTTCACCGGCTTAAAAAAGAAGAATTTGAATTATAATTAACCATTAAACAGAATATAATTTATCATTTTGGACATATTTGAATCAGTATTAAATTATTTGTATAGAAATTTTAATTGTAAGTTTAGAAATATATTTAAGAAATGTGTATTGCGCATAGATTGAATTATTATATATTATTCAAAACTGTTGCCCAAAGCTGACTCAATATACGACTCAAGTTTAAGACAAGTATTGGACAATGTAAAAAATAAAATTGTTCAACATTTTGATTAATAGCGAATACCGCATTTGCTTTTACTGAAAGAAAGGACTTAAAAATTCATAATTTAAATATATTTAGATATTTTAGTTAACGTAAACTATCCACCTCCCTGTTGAATGAATATTGTTTATATTGTAACAGTCGTCAACAGTTGTTCGAAGTGGCATGTCGAATTAAACAGAATTAAACAGTTGTCCGATAATCAAGGTAAATTTAAGACTGAATTACGCTCATTTTTGCTTAGCCACTCCTTCTATTCAATAAAGGAATTTATAGAAGAATCGGAGAAGAGTAATTTATAATAGTTTATAATACAAAAATTTGTTATAAGTATATTTTTCTTTTATACAATAAAATAATGTAATAAATGTACACCCTGACCCATTCCACATAAATCCTCGCCATTCTGCCCCTTGGCAGGGAGAAATAACATATGCGAGAACTCATCCTTACAGGTCTACGAAAATCTTCGCACCACTTTGTCATCGCTGATTTTGCCCAGATATTGTTCCACCCTTCTCATGTTCGAGATGAACAAAACATGTATCGTTCCATGCGACCAGCAGGATACTAAAAGTAATCTAACTATGCTGATATATACACTTATTATAAATAAGTATCTGCTTAATGTCTAGTATCTTAATGTCTATCACGCGTAGTTTACTATACAATCTAAACTTGAACTTCCAGTTTACCTGTACGAAAAATCCTGAAAATATCTCTATCATTCGAATCTGTTCTTTGTAAAAAGATGTTCTCACTAAATAAAGGGAAGTATATGATGTTGAACTACCAAGAATATAGAGACATAACTTCAACATTCATGCAAAATACACTATTGTAGCCACTTTTTTACAATTCATTCAGTTAAAAATATCAAATAAACGCAATTTGCCTTCGAGTTGTTCATGTCGTTCGTTTATGCAATCATTGTATAAATTAACTAAAGTGAAAACTAAATTATGCGGATTTTTAAAAAATGTCTTAATTCATACGTATAGTTATATTCATTTAGGGAAATGCAGTGAACTGTACTACTTACTTTATATGTCAACGATTTTGATCTAAAATATCGGCGAATGATTGGGCTAAGTAATTTTTCGTTCACTGTAGCAGGATCCCTGTATCCAGTTGCAAAACTAACGATCAATGCTACTACGACAGTTACAAACCAACCGATAAATGCAAACCACATGAATGAAACTTGATAAAGTGGCAGTACGTACCTGAAATAAATATAACCTCTAGATTATTTAACATTAAAATAGATTATATAAGGTATCTTGGACTACAGTAATCACGCCATAAAAATACTCACAATTCAATAATTATAAAGATTATTATCAAATCTTGATTTGCTACATATCACATTATTGAGATAATAAACGCGTATTCTGACCCGAAGTTTTTTAAGTGAACCACACACTATGCTGTCTGATCAAAACAATCGACAGGTATTTAGGTGTTCTACAGTACATTTATTGCTTTTCAGTTATTACTATTGTTGATGTTATAAAAGTCGTTGTAAAATAAATTTTGAATTTTTGCTCGGATTACTTATAACGAGAGCCAAAGAGAGAAGAATTGCTTACAATTGAAGTACAGCCTATGGCCATGAAACTAAATGTTGACGATCAGAATGGAAAATTTTCGATTGGACCTTGGAATCGAACCCTGGACCTCCCGCTTACTGGGCGGTATATCTCACTACTAAACTATTCCTAGTCGACGCCGGCGCTCGAAGCGAGGTTCCTCCAACCTTGTACATCTGAAGCTCAGGTTCACCTTCAACTAAATAAAGAAGGTCATAAAGACGAACCAGATATTCACTGAAGTGCCGGATCGACATTGAGCTTCATCGAAGCTTATACGGACGACCCTTCCTCTTTCTTCAACACATTAAGACTGTAAAATTTGAAGGATTCTTAAAATTAGCTTTCCCTTTAATAAGAAGAAAATGATACCAACATGAGGAAAGCTCTACCGTGTAAAATAAAATTATAAATAACACTGAGATACCTAGCAACTGGAGAGACTCGAAAATTTCTTCCCATAAAAATACTGCACAGAGAAAAGCATCTGCCTTGCAAAACCGAGCAAGTTTCTGGAACTGCATATTTTTTATTGTATGCATCTCATATCTTTAAGTGTCTCTTAAACTTTTTATTTAATTCTGAATAGGGGTTTAGTGCTAACAATACATCGTAAATACGTTCAAATGCCTTATCTTTTAAGCAACGTTTCAAATAAAATGGTGACGAAAGTTTCCATTAAAAATCATATTTTTACCAAAGAAAAGTAATAATCTCACTTAAGCTCCAGTTCACTTCATTTACTCCAATTTGCGATTACATTAAATCTTATTTTAATTAATGTGCTTAAATATCACAAACAAATAATTACTAATTAAGAACTCAAATTAGATAATTAATAACTAGCGCTGCTGCGTTACCGTAACAATATAACATAGCATATTGCGTTGACAATTAAGACACACGTCAGAGATAGAGATGGGCGATCCGATCAAAGATCTGATTCAAAGAAATAGCTCCTTCTGCGATGTGAGTGATCATTGAATCGTATAAAAAGAGCGGTGACAACCTCGATGACTTCCTCGTTGATGAAAATTTCTTCCCACAAAGATAAATTTTCAAGTTCGGCAAAACAAAAGATGTCACTTGGTTATGGGTCTGGTGAATATAGAGGATGAAATTCGCCATCGAAACTGCTGCTTTGTGCGCTGGCACTTTCTTGGTTGTTTCTCGTTCAGCATCCGTTTCAAACGATTCAACAGAGCAGCATATTAGAGCCCAATTATGGTTGTGCCAATTTCCAAGAAATCTGTGAATAATATTCCCTGAGAATCCTAAAAGACTGTGGTCATTATCATTCGAGCTGAAAAAACGATTACCCCTTTTTTCAATGCACTTTTACCAGCATTTGTCTATTGTTTTTATAGTATGCTGGTCCCTGGAGTCGAGTGATGAATCCAAGTTTCGTCGACGGTTACGAATCAGCAAAAAAAAAATATTGTGGGTTACGACTTGATAAATTCTGCGTTGAAATGTTTTTCCTAATCTATTTTTGGTCCAATGTGAACAGTCGCGGCACCCATCGCGCACAAAGCTTTTTCATGGCCAGGTTTTCATGGAGGATGAAATGCTCTCGTTCATCTGATACCTCACGCACTTTTAGTCTGCGATCATCCATTATGTTATTGCGAACTTAATCCAAATTGTGCTTCTGCGACCTCGTTTAAACTCATTAGTCCCGAAGTCCAGTGGTGGTCCAGAGTTCGCACGAACTTCATCCAATGCGGTTTTGAATTGTGCAGCTGTCAATAATCTACGACTGGCACATGCATAAAGCATTTAGGAATATCTTTGAAAGGTTCACGTTTACCAACAAAGGCGCGAAAGTAGACAATTTCCTGCTCTGACATAAAAATTTACCAGACTTATCGATCAACTGCGCAGTTTCATAACATGCCTAGCATACGAGGATATCCGATCCAAAACGTATTTTATGATCAACTCAGTGACGCTTCGTTAAATTTATCCGAGATCGCCTTGCGTCCTTACTGCATTCAGCCAAAAGAAGATGCTAACCGGAAATAGAAATCTGTAAAGTCTAGCCACTATTATATATCGCATAATAGAAAGGAAACAGAACAAGAGATACAACAAACTAGACAAAGAAGAGCAGACAAAATGAAATAAATAGTTAGCAATTTACGAGAAACTATCACGGCCTCTGAAACACAGATCTTTAAAATAGCAGAAAATGAAAACCATATAAACTGTAAGCAATTGTCTGAAAGAAGAGTGAAATGACATAACTCGTCAAAACGCTTATCCTGAAAGAAAATGAACTAAGTAATTTTTATTTATTTAGTCATATATTTAACTCCTGAAAACTGCGATAACAGGACTGAACTCCATTTCTGTAATCTGAAGAGTTAATAAATATGAATAATATTTATAAAATATTTAAAAATGTAATTTCTGAATATTTCGACGGTACATTTAAAACTAATATTTGTTGAATTCATATGAAAAATCCGTATACTTTGTTTACCCTTTGGCATCGGAAACAGCAATCGTTTCATTATGAAAGGCACGAGTATAATTATATGTGCATCCATTAACGTTGCCCATCGGTTTCGTAGGATATCTGATATCACCAGAAGACAGGGCACTTTGTGCACCAATTGTAATCCAAGATATGAAAACAATTCCAGATAAAGCACCGCTAATAACACCCTGAAAATTAAAATGTATCAGTGCAAAATTGAAATTATCTTACAATTATTAATTTATTGTCTAAATTACAGAAATGAAGTAAAATATCTTCTTTCAATAATCATACAATTAAATAATTGTAAAAAAGTGCATATTCATAAATCTTCAATATATTGTTTACTCATATATATTTTCATTATAATTCCTAAACTTGAATGGCGTCTATCAAACGAAAGTTTTGAATTTATTAGCTAATTCTGATCGAGTACATTTTGTAATGCAGCTAAAACTATTAGGTTAGTAGAAGATATTTATACTTTCTACTATAATTTCTTTCAGAAGGCCCAATAATAGGGATACGAAGAAGGGATGACTGTAGGAGTTTACTCTCGCAGGTATTTCTCCTCAAATTGACTGCGGGGTTCACCTGGCTATGTTGAATGCGTCGCACTCTGATTTTTAAAAATATATTTTAGGTATGTATGTACTGGGTTTGAAGACCTTGGACATATGGTTCGCTGATCCCATCGGACCAGTCGGGCAAATACCTCCTGAAACTGGTGAAGACACGGAGATGGGAATGCTGCGACCCCACAGAAAACTCGTCTCCCGTCATTTGGAAGGGCGTGAGAATAGTACCCAAAAGCCCGACCTACCTGATGCAGGCTTTCTAGGGCTTTTCTGCATCTCTTTAGGTGAAACACCGGGTAGGATCCTAAAAGGATAGCCCGGGGGCCCTAGTCAACCCTTGGCTACCTTGCTCTACCTTCCACATCCGCCCTTTTCAATGACCTTCCTATGCTATGAAAGGGGAGTTGCCTGTTTCAGGGTCACCCTCATGTAACCTGATCCCCGCTCCCAATGATAGGATCGAAGGTTTTCAATTCTACTTACCTTTCATAACATAATGGACACTTGCTTGAATTTAATTTACTGTGTATAAAAGCATATGATCAATAGTTTATCACTCACTGGAGATACCAGGCTAATGGTAGTTTAAGTTAGAGATATATTTCCCTTTCCCTGATTGTAATCGTTGCTCGCGCATAAGCAGAATAAAAAACTTTCGCGTTCACGATTCGACTAGAGCTTACCTTCGTTGTGACCCAAGGAAGCAGCGTGGCACACGTGAAAATTCCAAGCATCGGTCCATTCGGTATACTTTGTGCCAGCGTTGCAAGCTAAAAATGATTTTCATTATAAATGAAAATTTAACGCCAAATATGGTTGTATTGCAATATAAAACATAAATTAATTTCAGTCATTCAGCTACCGAGACCCATAAGAAATTTATTTTTTAATATAAGATAGGAAAGGTTTACCTTCTAGTTTCGCGCTTGATTTTTAATCGCCGTATGAAGTATAACTTATAACTCGAGATTAACACGTATCTTTGGGAATTTCAAATTTGATTATTCACATTATAACAGATTACAGAGAATAATTCTGAAACATTAAACCCATCACGAGCACAATTTATGACTCGAGAAATGCACCCAAAATTTACAGGACTCGGCAGTAAGGTGTGTGCGGCCATCCCCAATTTTTGGACGCGGCAACCAGATAGGTCTTTTGAACTCGTCCTGCCGTATAATTGAGTAAAGTTTATAAAGTGACTATGGGAGCAGGAATCTCTTTGTCGTCAAGTGATTCTTTGGCGATAATCTGGTAAGCCGTTTTTATAGCAACAATACCGTCTGACTCACTGAACGTAATAAAGTTTATATTATGTGTAGCATAGAATACCGCTTATTACATTCTATGTTGCTAACTATGCAATGGAAGAGTTCCATGCTCTAGAACTTAAGATATGTCGCGTGACGGCAAATCTCCCTTTTTGCATCCAGCACCACTCACATTTCAACCAAACAAATGACCACAATTACCATCAAGCTTTCTCGCTTGTGGCCAGGTGACATGGAGTTGTGGTTTCAATTCACAGCGGCCGGCATCTCAAGCGAATGGACCAAGTTCATTAAGTGGCGAGCCAGCTTACTCATTCCAACGACTGAGAGGCAACCGGAGCATTAGAGACCTCGCTGCTTGATCGTTTGTCCCGGCCAACGAACCGTCGACTGCGACAGTTCCTGCATGTAATAGAATCCGGCTATCGCACACCGCCACATTTCCTCCAACCCATACACTCTTTCGTGGACGTATCCTTGGTACCCGACGACTTCCTCCGTGGTCCAAATGACGTTGTCAGGCGCTTTCCTTCATGCACAGCTATGGGAATCTCTAGTCGACTTAGTCGTTGTAGCAGATTTCATGTCACTGGTAGTTCCACCATCGGTCTACATAGTCTCCAGAGCCCGAGAGGGCCTCACTACAGGACAACACCCAAAGGGAACCACGCAGTCTCCTGTTCCGAGTGGCCGTGCTGCCGGCGCCGCTTTCATAACGCGAACCTAGTCCGTTTCCTGTACGCCCTCATCCAGAGACGGGCTGATTTTGTTTTATTTCCGCCGAAATTTTTACGAAGCTCTCAGAGGAGAAGCAATGGAGATGCCTAAATACCAAAATCAATGCGGGAAGGATCCTGTTTCCTTGAATTGGTCAGAAAAAAGGTTTGCCCGCAAAACAACCCCCTCGAGTCCAACACCATTGTGCGTTGGCCTGGAAAGTGCACCACCACCACCAGGTGAGCTTCAGGGTCTCTGTAGGATAGACCAGAAACACTACCCACCCCCAGACGGCATTATTCAGACGCGCGAGAGTCGGAAAGCCGAGCTTTACGCAAACACTTCTCTGTTCGTTGGTAACAGTGTCTACTTCTGCGCCTACAGTCAGGAAAACGCCAACGGTGGTCTACAGTAGCTATGATCAACCGCCGTCTTTGGCAGTCACCTCGTCCCCAAGAACTATTGAAGCAGCAGATACACCGGGAAAACCTTCGCTCTTTACTCACCTCGTGGTCTGCGACAGCCACAGTAACGTAGGTATCCTAGTCAATACGGGATATGATCTTTCCTGCTTAACAAGGAAGCTGATTCCCGGCACTCGTTTGCCAATTTCTTTCCATTTGTCCGCCGCGAACAACTCTACCATCCCTACTTCGGCGTTATTGTTTTCAAGTTCCAGTTCAGTTCTCAGTGGAATTGTTGTGTGGAAATTCGTCATCACGAACGTCGTAGTTCCCGTTATATGTGTAGATTTTCTGGCACGTATTGAACTCCTTTCGGAATACCGATGAGGTTTATCAATGACGGAGACACGGGAACGCCCAGAGTCAATCTGCTCTTATCCGCATCTCTTTCCTAAGTTTTCCGGTATCTCGTTCTGTCACCCTGATATTATACGTTGCTCGACTGTTTATTCGGACTTCCGCTGGCTCGCAAATATCCTGGTGCCCCCAAAGATAGCAAAGGCCGAATGTTATGCCATGCTGTGTAGTGGTTACCCTCGGCGTGCCGAGATCCCGTAGGCATCGCCGCTACATTTGGTGCCTAAGAGATCGTGAACGAATGTCCCAAAATGTTCCCGACGGGTATCCGATAAGATGCCTTCATAATTTCAGCGTGAAACTCTGTGTCTACGAAGTGTTTTCAGTGATATTCCTCGCAATGGATGGCAGTTTTAGACTGTCATCACAATTCGGCTATTTTGAATTCCTTTTTAATATGTCTGGCCTATGGAACGCGAGCCAGACATTTCATCGTTTCAGCAACGATCTGTCACAGGGATGGATTTTTGTCATTCACATACTTGTGTTTCTACAGGCCCCCGCCGAACACCACGCACACCTAACTCAGTCTTCCAGCCTTAGTGTGCAGTATAAAAGTTTTGAACCCAAATACAAAATTTTTAACTACTCCAAATTTAGGAATTTTTACACTAGTGTCTTTGATTTCTCTGAATTGATAAGATTAAACAATAAGGGTGATATGATTAGTAATTAGTCTCACGATGAAACTAATAATGGTCTCAAACCTGTAGCAAAGTAGAACCCAATCTTTCGACTGAGATGGAGAGGGCCAAGCACGCAAGACCGCTTACAATCACAACTACTCTGAGTATCATGTTGCTCTCACGATTATTTGGATTTCTTTTGCAAAATCCATTCACAAAGTCCTTCAACACAACTGCAGCCAGAGAGTTTAGAGCTGATGATATAGAGCTGAAACAATAGAAATTAGTGAGCTTATTATTGGGAGTAGGGGTTCCACGTAACACAATTGATTATAATAAAAGTGATTTTCTTAAACTACCACAAAGTTTTATTGTTAGTGGCAATTAATTAATGATAGAAATTATGAATAAGAATAACATACTTTCACTCAAATTTTGTCATTGTTAAAGAAACTTCTAGAAAACGAACTGGTGAAAGTTCTTATAAAGTGTGAATCCCCAAAATTTATTCCTATAAATTATTTATAGTGCGACTAACGTTACAGCATACTAAACAGCAATAATCAGTTAAACGCGCCATTCTGGCTTCACGAGCTTCTATCCGTACTCTCACTATCTGGTAATTGTAACGTCTTTAATGAGGTGTGCTTTTTCTACTAAATTTCGTTGAGCGAGAGCAGGGTCATGCCTTGTGCCAGTTCTCGAATATTTTACCTATTCGCATGGGAACAGTAATGGGTTGTTTATTTGACATTTTGGCCAGGCTGCCAATCATACCAGCCCACAAATTCCCTGTTGGAGGAAGAAAACCGGTCAAAAAAAATTAATGGTAAATAACCTGTAATAATTAGTTGAACTCTTGTTTCATATTTTTATTATTGAAACTCACCTATACTAGGATAATTCAAGAAATTCCAACAGGGATCTCATGTATTTATTCAATAATAAAAGGAATTAGTCGGCACTGAGCTATTTGGATCCCGTAAAATTTACCATTAACCAACAAAAGAACCGTGAGAATCCGGAGCAGACACTTCGCCTGAAGATGGCAACGGTGGCAGTTGTCGAAACGTCGTGGCGTATTAACGATACTACCCGGTTGATTTCCCAAAAAGATTTTATACAAGAACTACACCGGAGAAGCGAAATTAAAGTCGATTATTTACTTACGAATTAACTAAGTATTTTCAAATATGTAATGAACAAATATAAATTTTTATGGAAGATCAACAAACGTGGTTATGTTTTAAAATTAATATTGGCAGGTAAATAATAAGTTTATATCGACAAATTTCTGAAAAAGAAGTTAAATATAAAGTTTTTTATTAGAATATGTTGGAGGAGATCAAAAGCCTGGAAATAAGATATTTTCTACATTCTTGGTCGGAATGAATTATAAAAACGAAACACTAATAAATTATTCAAATGTCGTCAATTTTAATTCATGATAAAACATTTTAAAACGTTATTTAAAATTTTTGTTAGTAAATTAATTATCAATTTGGCACGCAGAAATTTAATTTCTTTGACATGCTCTAGCTTATGGTGCAAATTAATTAACGTATTCCTTGGTCTTTTAAATGTGGGAAGTTTGATACAAACACTCAGTATAATATGATAAATATTAAAAGATTGATTTTTAAATAAGTAAATTGATATAACACGGTAAAAAATATTAGAATATTAAATATAACGTTTCAACAAAAATTTAAACTGCTTCCAAAATTTAGGGATATGATTTACTAATGTTTTCTATATAAATAAAAGGCAACGTATGCCGTTCGTGATCGTTATCGGCGTTCTTAGCTTTTACTATAATAGCATAGTAAGGGATGGAAATGAGTGGGGGGATGTGGAAGACAGAGCAAGGTATGTTGGGTTTTCGGGCTGTAGTTTAAGGATCCTACCAGAAGATTCACCTAGACGTGATGCAGGGAAACTCTAGACGAACCTGCATCAGGGCAGCAGGTTGTGAACACCAAAATCCACTGAATAATTTAGGTCAGCCACTCCATTTCCTTTAATATTTTTCACAGAATTTATTAACATTCATTATAATTAGAGCAGTCATAATTTAAATAATTTTTCCTGTCATTTTAAATTTAATTTCTAATCTCAAATTTTCTTGAATTTTTCTGAACTTCAATTATCTGAATCTTGGAATATCTTATTCTTGCTTTTATTGTCTGTAATATATCAAGAAAATTAGTTAATATTTTAATTTTTCAGTTTTAACAATTTGCGTTGGTTTCAATATAACTTCTTTTTTAGTCATATTAAAAATTCGAGGAGTTGGTTTGTTTTATTTTCATTGAAGCATTTACAAGTACTGTAGTGTTTTTATGGAATGGTCTTGAATTTTTTTTCATATTATCAAATGACTTCGCCCATTTCAGTGAGTATTTCGTGAACATGTCATTTAAAATACAATGTTTAAGTCTTACTTGTGTGTTGAATTTTTGTTTACTGTAGTGTTAATTCTGGTCAATTTCCTGTGTTTTCCCCAATCTCATCCCTTATGAAACCGCTCTGACATTTGTTCTTCAGCCCTGACATTTTAGCAAACGATTTTATAGTTACGTTACAATATTCCCATGAAAACAGATTACCTCCCCCCATCCCTCTAATTATTCCTACAATGCAATCTTGTCGTCTGCTACGAACGCCTAAAACACTGAATTTAGCTGGAAAAATTGTTACTATTGTAAATCAATTAACATCTGTTTTTCCAATAATTAAATAAAATATATTAACGCCAAGTTTTTACAGACAGTTTTAGTTTAATTTACGCTACGTTTCGCGAACACATCTGGGACTATTACATTAAAATTATTAGCGTATCAGAATATCACTAACATTAGTAATAATAAATAATAAAATCGTATTTTAATTTTGATGAAAGAAGTAAATCCAAATGTGTAAAAATCCAAACTTGACTGCCTAAAGGCAGTCCCAATTATAGTGACGAAACACTATTTAAATTAAATAAAAACGGTTTCTGTAAGAACTGGTGATTAATTTATTACTATCTTAATAAACATTTTCTCCTAAAATTACAATTCGTTTAAATATCGAATTGTTTCGTCACCTAAGAACTACCAATTAGTAAAGAGGCATTAATGGAAATGGTAAGTAAACAATTATTGTTGAAAAAGATGGAAATGTTTTGCTAGATCGGCCGTAAAATTATACTTAGAGAATTACCTCAAAGTTGCACTACAGACGCCTGCGATGAAGAGACCAGAAAGACCAGGAATTTGTCCCAGAACATCCATCATAAACAGAGGTAGAACCTGATCGGGCTTCTGAACGAGCTATAACAAATATAAATATTTATAAACCTACAATGAAATTATGAAGTAGAGTGCAATTCATACATACTGGACACGTTAAAATACTATATAAATTTAAGAATTAACGACCCGTATAACAGACAATTACAAAAAAAATTGAAGAATTTTAAACTTAAACTATAGACTCTTAGACCATCAATTCTGTTGCTTCTGAATATTTTAATGTTTTTTTAATAAAGAAAGATAAACAATTGTTTAAAGCAAAGATATTCTTAGTACTCTTGACTGTCATGATGTTGCAATAATTTTTTTTGCTGCATTGGTCAGACCAAGCGATCTTTATCAAGTAAGGAACAGAAAGGTAATTTAAATTTTTGTTTGTACAAACACTCTCCTATTACCTCATTGTTTATTACATTAATTTAATTTTGATGATGCTATTATTTTGGATGAGCAAATGAATTTAAAGAAACGGCTGATCCATTAAATATTTTATATTACAAGCAATAAATTCAGTGTAAATATAAAACATTGGTCGTTAATTTATTCGATTTAATTAGTTGTAAAAACACGTTAATTGATTGTAGTAAGCCTGATGAAGTCTCAAAATGGAGATGAAACGTCGCTTTTGTTAGTAAATAATGCATGTTTAATGCAGACTCGTTTGACCGTCTTTTTATTTATTGTAAGCATTTTAGTCAGGAAACTATGATGTGATTTGCTCTATATTCCTTAGAGATCGTTTTTGCTCATTTTACGTTGCTCCTGACCGGGATATCTACCGTTCGTAAAATAACTCCCTTTATAATATATGGAAAGAATAGTTTTATTACCTAAGAAATAGTGCGACGATGAATGCAAGAATATGCGTTTAAAAATAAAATTATAAACTGACTGGTATAAAATAAGAAGACTTGTAAAATCTGGAAAGGTTTAGAACACAACTTGAAATATTTGTTAGTACTGTTTTCTTTAAAGCAAACAATTATCGTAGATTAAAAGAATATTTTAAAAGAAAACGATGCATGATCACGACGAAAATTTTTGTTATTTATTACTTTAGGACAGCAGATAACATTGTTCATTATAATCATAGTAGTTTTTTCTTTAATTACTAAATGGTACCATTTGCATCTTGAAAGCTAATCTACTGGCACCATTTTGAAATACTTGTAGTAAAATTTTCCACTAGCCTTAGTCGCGAGGGGATCACAATCAAAGTAATTAGCATACGTCAGCAGCCCGCAGTAGCTAGCGACAATAACGTACCCCATGTAACTCAACTGGAAGGTCCATAGAGCTCTGAAAATAATAAAATTCATATATTAATTAAGCAAATTCTTACTGTATAAACAGTTCACTAGTTGCAATCTGTGGAACGTTTTGAAAAGCACGCTACGTTTCTACAGCACCGTTATACGATCAGGGTTTCGGTCTATAGCGAAATCTCATCCCTTTGCAATCTTCTTCGTGTAGACTTCCAGTCATTTTTATTCTACGGTGGTGTCGTCATTTTCTGAATAGGAACCTATATCAGGAATAATACTGCGGCCAAGTATTTTGAAGCCGGCCAACACTACTGTTTCGTTTAAGTATTTTAGTAAAGGGTGACTGAGAAAACTCCTTATCTACATTTTCACTTGAGATGTACTCTGTTATACATTTGATATTTAATAAACAGTGGGGAAAATTATTATGTGTTCTGAAAAGGTTTGCTTAGAAAAAACATTTCATTAAAACAGATTCTTAGTTTATCTATATCAGCTTTTGTCGGGAGATATACTAGGCATATCTCAGAGATGACAGGGTGAGAAAAATATATACGCAATGACCAAAGGCGAGAAACGTGACCGTTTGTACGCCACCAATGCTAGAGTTCGGCTTCCTCCTGTCGTAGGTACGCTGGTTCATTGTCAATGACACCGTTCGGGGCGCGAGGTGACTCCGGTCGACTTAAAGGTTTGAAATACTTTCTGCATTGGCTGGACCTCCTTGCGAGCATCAGGTGTTGACTGTTCAACGAAAAGACTAATTTTCCCGCTCACCTTACAAAACGAGGACGATAATGCGTAATTTTTCTCGAGTCCAATTTGAAAGCTTGTCACTAGTCTCCGCAGGGTGTCGTGTTGCAGAGTGCTGATGGACCGCATTCGGAACTAATATTTTTTGGAGACATTATCCGAATGTCTCTTCAATTTGTTGTTCGGTTACCATAACTTCTAATTCTACGGGAGCCTCTTCATATTACCCAATACGAAAACGTCCAGCCGAGTAAAATCCGGTAATTGCGGAAGTAACGCGATTCTTCGATCTATCCTTCTCGAGAGATCAGGACGACGACACCATAATACATATTGTATTCCGACATGTACTTTATAGATCTTGTCTGCCCTGGTTTCAGTGGTTTGTGAAAGTGATTCATCTAACGTTGCAAGACTTCGTCCCAGCCTCGGAGTTGTCGGCACAACTTGGTGCCAACCTCTTCTCATCTTACTGTCAGTTAGAAATCTAAATTTACCAGAAGGCTGCATGTATTTCTCTGTTTTGCTTAGTTTGGTGGCTACTT
The DNA here is from genome assembly GCA_034510155.1 of Eucriotettix oculatus. Classification (NCBI taxonomy): domain Eukaryota; kingdom Metazoa; phylum Arthropoda; class Insecta; order Orthoptera; family Tetrigidae; genus Eucriotettix; species Eucriotettix oculatus. Next base: position 171,251,891 of record CM067377.1, read on the forward strand.
TTTTTGGGGTAAACAGGTTACTTTTCTTTGGATAACAGTCTACATGAGGGTGACCCTGAAACAGTAAATTCCCCTTTAATAGCATAGGAAGAGAAGTGAAAAGGGGGGATGCGGAAGGTAGAGCACGGTAGCCAAGGGTTGACTAGGGCCCCCGGGCTATGGTTTAAGGATCCTACCCGGTGTTTCACCTAATGATATGCAGAGAAAACCCTAGGAAACCTGCATCAGGTAGGTCGGGCATTGGGTACTATTCTCACGCCCTTCCGAATGACGGGGGACGAAGTTACTGTGGGGCCGCAGCATTCCCTCTTCCGTATAACTAAAAGTTTTAGGAGGCAGTTGGCCGACTGGTCCAATGGGACCCCAGTACATATACTTCCTAAAATGAGTAAAGGTGTCTCGCATGTGAGAACTTTGAAAAAACCCAGAGAGAGTACGAGGCATTCCCGGTATAATCAGGTGAACCCCGCAGTCACTCTGGGGAAATTCTCACAGGAACTTTGTTTTGGGGGGTTAACTGGCTACATGAGGTGATCTTGAAACAGGCAACTCCACTTTAATAGCATAGGAAGGGAATTGAAAAGGGGGGATGTGGAAGGTAGAGCAAGATCAAAATTCTGTACCTGTTATTTCGTTTTTGGAGACAAATAAAAAGAACTATTTCAGCGCGAACGAAGTCGTGCGGGTTAGCTAGTTAATTATAAAAAACAAGCCATTCTGACAACACACTTAGAGATTAACTTTTAAATTACATATTTACGAATCCTAGCTTATAATATTGTAAATATTGTTTATTGAATTTGTCTTAGTTGTGTAATATGGAATTTGGTTCTATTTTAATTAATAGAGCGCAGTAAATAAATAAAATGTTAAAAATTTATTATAATATTAAAAAAAACAAGAAAAATCTTATCTTCCTGCTCTTTCAAAATGTATATATTTTAGACACTGAATTCACAATCTAAACTTAAATAAAAAAAACGGATTATTTTTCTCTTTTTACGGGGCGTCTTTCACTCCACTGTTGCCAATATGGTATTTACGCGTCCGTTTCCAAAACCACGAAACCTCATTCTCGGAGATATTTACAATTTCCTGTGTGAAAGGTTAGCGCGTTCCAAATATTGTAGAGCCTTATGTTATCCTTTATGAGCTGTCTGTGTCAGCCGCGGCGTTTCTCAATCCCCCACAGGGTTCATTTAAATAGTTATTGTTCTGCCACGCCATTGGCACGAGAAGTACAATGACCATACGAGTTCCGGTGCTCAGAAATTTTGGGTTCAATAAAATTATTCAATTAAATTAAATTAGTAACCCCCTATTATTTCATTAAATATATGCACACTGCAATATTAACTTTCTAAAATTTATACGTTAAGCGTCACGCACTTAGTAAATTAAGTTATACTGATCTGAATTTGTAATTACTATCTATATTTAAAATATGGATATGGTCCCAATTGATAGTGAGACTATTTTGGCAAAATATGCTTAGAAACGATTAATTAAGTTAATAATATTTTATGGTTACTTTCTATCACTACGCTACGCAAGTTATGAGTTGACTTTTTCATTATACCGTTCGATTTTCTGATTAATATTATAAATACTGCTTTTTATTATTAATTAATCATTTTTAACCCGTCAATGTTGCAATTATTATGCTCAATTTTACATCGCAGTCGTATATCACATTTGGGACTGGTCAAGGTATAGTTCGGAATTGGAAGTTTTAAAATTACTGGTGGGTTTCAGGTATTTTAACTTTTATTAGTTTTGTACCTTTTTCATTTAAGTCGCAAATGTCGTACTTTATATAAATCCTATTTATTAACAAAAGTTAATGCATTGAAAACCTATAAGAGTAATAAGTAGTAGGTGTGCAATAGGCAGGTTATACATTACAAATTCAGTTCATGTTAAAAACAAGACAGATTCTATAAACAATATTATATTCTATGATTCATAAAACTGAATTGTCAAAAATTTAACTCGAAATATATTTTGTTCAAATACATTATTTTGTCATTTAATTAGCTGTAATGTTAGTGTTAGTAATGTCTGATAATTTGTAAATTAATAGTTTTGTATTTTAATTATAAAAATATTAAATAGAAGAAATTGTAAAAGTAACGCAATTCAATGTTTATATCCAAATATTTTACAGCAACAGAAGAAAACTAATTGTCTTTTTTAAAAAAATTAAAACATCAATATTATCTAGAAGCTAATATCTTCCAATTCATAAATTATTGGAATCGATATTTAAATTCTTAAAGAGTATAAATTTCCTTGTAAGGCAATATTATTATGCTCTCGATGAAATAATATGGTAATCAACTCACTTCTTGGCATGTCCCAGCGTCGGCAGTGATAGGTACCGTTGAATAAATGACTGGTGAAGATTGAACGAAGTTAGAGAAATACTTCCAGAAACAAGGATATTCAGAATAGTTATTCTGTCTGTCAAGTCTAAGGTCCACCTAAATATATTAAGAAATCAACATATTTTACCACAACAATGTTTCCAAGGCTAAATATTTCAATTACTTTTGCTGGTTGACTTTAATCACAGTAAACATTAGAAGCTGAAGTACGTCACTCCGCAGCAATAGTTGATTCTAAAATGGTTTATGGAAGCTGAAAACCGCGGACCCAAGAGTTTTACTGTTGATTCATATTCCATTACAAGCATCGTTAATATATAGTATCTCACTCAACAACACTGCTATTAGTTCCGAAGTTGCCACATATTTACTAGACTTTAATAAAATTATTAAATGTTACTGTTAAGTTATCGATCCATTTTCCAATCTCTCAAACATAGATGCTCGCAACATTGTAATAATTACCTCGGGGGTTCAATTCTTTCTCCGTCCACGCCCCTTTTCCATACGACTCCGAAGCCTCCTACGTTTACTGTCCCTTTGACAATAAACACAAATAGAGATATAAATATAACCACCACCTGAATTACGTCCGTCCAGACCACTGCTTTCAAACCACCCTGTCACATAGAAAATTAAGAAAATACATCAATAAAGAAAACAGATAACAGATAATTATCTCCATAAAAAATTATTTTTTAGCCTCGTCTCAGATTCACAAGAATACTTGTTCGTAAAGTTTTAAAAAAATCCACAGGAGTAGGATAAACATTTACTCACTTTACAAGTATATAATATGCAGACAATACACAATATTGTTGATGTGATGACAGTAGATACTTCCGTTACTGAAAATAAAGAAGAAAATTAGATTCAATTCTTAGTGTTCTTCACAATTGTAATTCTTTCATGCCTACTTCGAGTCTTTCACATAAATAAACATGCATACCTTACATGCATTTTGAAATTGAATTGCCTATGCACGTTACAATATATTTGTTGTCTTTATATTGAGGTGTGCGTTTGCACCCACATATATAAGAAATGCAATTATCCCCATTAAAATCGTTTATTAAGTTTTATATTTTTGCATATATATGTATATACACCGTACTAAATTTAAGAAGCGGGCTAGACTGCTTACCAAGCTAACGGTAGAACTACAATGAACACAAATGGCTTAGTTTAACATAGAATTGAGATGATACATATAGCCAGACGAGAGACGGGAATCCTGTAATATGACTGCCATTGGCTGAAATACTTTGGAAAGAAAGACTGGTAGGGCAGCCATGCATGCATAAAACAATGTGACACTTGTAAATCAAGGGGCACACCCTTTGCGACAATAAGCAGGAAAGGATAGGTCATGCGAAGGGTCCGGGTAAAATCGCCGGAGGAAATGAAAATAATGACCCACCGTTTTCACATTTAAAAATACCAGGACACTTTCAAAACACGAACGTTTGACCTGAACCCCGCGTAAAGCCTTGACAGACAAGGTCAATACGAGCCAACAAGAGAAAAGCTGGAATGACCCACCTTTTCAACCGGCGCGAGACAAACGGAGGCGGAGCAAAATTAATAAAAGGGGGAACAGAAAAGATTTTCTGACATTATTAATTTATTAATTACTTGAAGATTTTAGAGAATTTTTCTACGTTTAGAGTATCTACACTGCAGTACAATTGAGTATTCGGCAAAATTATCTGGATGAAACTCTTCATGCACACGGCTCACTGTTAACGTCGTGACAACGATCAGACGTTTCAGTGACCACAGCTAACCAAGGACGGTGTAACCATCACCCCGAACAAGAATCTGCAGCAGATCGGTGATGAAAAAATTCACGTTTCTCACCCCTGGCTATTTTGCGTGTAATTAAAAATTTCGAAGCAAGTTTTGTTTATTATAGTATACAGTATACATACCTTGGTTAAAAGCTATACTCGTAATATAAAGCATCAAAGGCATCCAGATAACCTACAAATAAGGAAATTAATATATTTTTCATATGTATAATTAATGGTATTAAAAACAGTTTAGTATTTACCATGCTAATGCAGAACAGGAGACCACAAACAACTCGAATGCCGTTGCCAAACCTCAAATTCAAATACTGTAAAAGTTGAAATCAATTATTAGTCGTTATCGTAAAATAATAAACAGTCATGTTATTAATACATATGTTTGGTTTATGTATCACATTTAAAAGTAGCCAAATATCGGAAAAAGGTAAATGATAAAATAATAATCAAAATACAGCCATTCTGAAATCCTATTTATTTAATTTTGTTTGTTAATGTCCTACTTCTTTACATAGTCTCCATCTAGTACAGACGTTTTTATATTTTCAGTGTTCGATTCACACCAATTAATTAATATATTTCATGTACTGAATACAAATATAAAACCTTCTTTGTTTAAGTATCTTATCTCTCCCTACAGTATAAAAAACATAATTGAACTTTCCTCTTACATTTATCAGCGTTTTTAATTAATTGCTGTTGAATAAATATACAGTTTCGATGAATCCTGATGATTTCTAGAATTTTGAATACGTTAATTGGTACGTTACATGTGTTCACGTGACTTATTCACTTCTGGAATCCCATTAATTTTATCGCTTAACTATGCATATTAAAATGTTACTTCTTTTCATAGTCTAAATCTAATACAGACGTATTTTCAATTTTTGATGCTAATGAACAACATTATGCTATTAACAAAAATTGAAAAATTAATTGCAGAGTATATCTTAATGAATCGAATTGTGTTGACAGTAAGAAGGACGATGAAATAAATTCCATTGCTTTCGTTAACATCGTCCTGAAATTAGAATTTTGAATAGTATTTTCGACAACACAATACAGAATCACGTGAAGTGTGGAAAAAATCAGAGCTTTGCATAGGTTGTCCTGAAATTAAAACGCCAACACTACAGCTTATTAACTACTTTAAATAAAATACTTTAATATGAAAAAAATATTTACTGATTTATTATGAAAGTGGGTTTAATTTTATTTTTTATTTGGAGGCTAATGAGTTTCTTTATAGAATAAGTGTGTATATTCATACTTCTTGTTTAATTATATATTGTGGATCTACTTCTTGTAACGTTGCCTTAGAAATTATTATCCTAATCTTATATTTCATAGGAAAAGTAATTTTCTCTATCCATAATGTAAGAACAAAATAATTCTATTTACAAATACTTAAACTTCAAATTTTTCTTGGGTACCACTAGATCCATAAATTTGCAATCTCACTTTTAATAACAGAAGAAGAGAATTGAAAAGGGGGATGCGGAATCGAGAGGAAACCAGGCATGGGTCGACCAGGGTCCCCGGTATTCATCTGAAACTGGTGCAAGAACAAACCCTGCATCAAGAAGGTCGGATTATTCGGTACCTTATCTCACGCTTTTCCGATTGACGGGAGAGGAGTTTCCTGAGGAGTTTTAGCATTCTCCTCTGCGTGCCTCCAACAGTTCAGCAGGAGGCAGTTAGCCGAGTGGTCCAATGGGATCAGTGGACAACTGTTACCATATGCCCAATGTCTGCGCCCCGAAACATCGAGATGGGTAAGGTGAGAAACACCTGTGAGAGCTAAGATAAGCTTCCATAGGTATGACTCTAATTGTAAATATACTAATCTAAACGAGTAGACTAATTTTGACCAAATGTGGTACACGTGTTCTTTACGTCCCAAAAATCATCACTTTCTGGGTAATAGTCAGCTACCATCCCTAGGAGCGGCGGGGGTGGAAAATTTTAAATAATCAAAAACGGACAATATTTTTATCATACAAATACTTTCTTGGAATAATAAATTTGCAATTAAACTTATAGATATCTCCTGTGAGGGGATGACACGTGTAAAATATATTTCTTCATACATTCGCTTAATTTTAAACACGTTTTCTTGGCTACCCGGTATAGAGGGGAGCGGAAATTTTTCATATCTCATAAAGCCGTTACTTACTTCTAATATATATTTTTCTGGGTCAATTACTTTGATAGCATTTTCGCTGAATTTGTTTCCTTATAAGTTCAACCCCATTCAGCGTCGAAGTGGAGTATTTATAGAGTTGGGATAGAGTTGGGGGTGTAGCAGGCGTCATACGAAAATTAAAAGAAAACAGTCAGGTTGAATTAAACTATTTGCTCGCAGCCAAGCTATGAGCTGATGCAGGTTTCCTAGGGTTTTCCCTGCATCTCTTTGAGTGTGAAAAAAAACGTTGACGTGATTTATTAATCTATAATCTAAACGAGTATGACCAAATTTGGTACAACGTTCTTACGAACAAAAATCATAACACTTTAGAAACCTTCTCGACTTCGTTTCACGAAAATTTCCAAACTCCACAAATTCTTGCACTTCTTTCGATGAATAAAGTTATACCGAATTTCTTATATATATATATATATATATATATATATATATATATATAAGAAATTTGGTATAACTTTAACTGCGTTCCCACAGCAAACTCGTCTCCCGTCATTCGGAAGGGCGTGAGAATAGTACCTGATGCAGGTTTTCTAGGGTTTTACCCTGCTTCTCATTAGGGTGAAACAACAGGTAGGATCCTTATACCAATCCCGGGGCCCTACATAACGCCATGGCTACTTCTCTACTTCCGCATACCCCCCCTTTTCAATTCCCTTCCTATGCTATTAAAGGGAGTTGCCTGTATCAGGAATCACCCTCAATGTAGCCTGTTATACCAAAAAAAAAATAACTTGAATCCTAATTTGACTAAGTCGGCACGTCGTCCGGAGACGATTCACCAGTCGGCTTAAGCTAGCCCAGTTTAGCGCTAGGCATCCGACACCACGCCGTGCTACCTGCCGCGCATCTGTGATAGTGCCTTGCATTCAGAACTATGAGGGGCGAAATCAATCGCCTAGGCGGTCGCTTGCCTGTCGGCGATCCAACCGGAACTCCAGGGAGCCCAACTTCACGCCCACCCTTGAGACGATTCCCAGCGATTTATTGGGTGCGGTTCTTCTGCAAATCAGGTGAACTTGTTCCTCACTATTTTATGAACTTTGAAACTTTCTGACCAAAGTGTTTTACTTATTTAATTTTTAATTGTGTAACAATCACAGATGGACGAGGTCCTAAAAGTTCATTTTGTGTAATATCTACGTGCTGAACCTGCGGGAATTTTCTCGCAGGCGTTTTACCCCAGAGTGACTGCGGGGCTCACCTGATCTATGTTGGGAATGACTCCCCCATAAAATCCTGG